>BMAO01019231.1:0-43904 GCA_019973975.1 Trichonephila clavata
CGTTATCGAGAAATAATCACACAACTAAGCTATCATTTATTGCGAGTCAATCGATTTCTAAATTAAGTGAGTCACTTTACTACAAAACTAGCATTAACGAATAAACAACCACTTTCGTCTATTATTGTAGTAAAAGCTCCCGAAACTGCATGTATTTTCTCTCAACACAGCAGCCATTATACCACGTTACTCTGAAGTACGATTCCTAACACAAGATAAACACCTGATCTGACACTTAGTATATCTCCATATTGCTTAACCAAGAAACTACTATCATAGAATCAGCCGATTTAATGTATATATATATCACTTTACTACACAGCTAATCTTTAGTTATATCAGAATTTGAGCACGCGACTTTGATTTAATAATCGCAGGCACGAAATCGTCACAATGAATATTCAGTTAATATCACTGCAGAATGGAACACCAATTGATCCTTTATCAGATGTTCATTTCTATCTGATGCAATGACCGTGGTTTACGGTTCATGGTAATAGGCTCATTGCCGGCGTGTCATAAGTTCAAGCCCTTGTTTCACTGAAGCCAACCGTGTAGAGGCGAAAATGTCCTCCATTGGTTTGGTGCATAAATTAACAAGGGGATATTAGCTCAGGTGTCGTACTTGTCACTTGACTTTGGAACAGATTTTCAAGGTCCATTGCCAATAGCTCCGTGTTGCTTACAATTTTAAGTAAACTGAAATATCATTAAGCTGTCCGGTATCAAAAAGCTATTTAATCATAGCCAATATGTCTTGTAATTCTGACCTAAGATCGATATTTAAAATAGCAACACCATTTTTCTTATCAACGTGTAACAGATGACTTTTATTTGCTTGTTTACATAACCCTTCAATGAAACAGAAGAGCTATTGGTGACCGACCTTTTTATTTTGAGTCCTGGTCTCGTGAACGAGTTTATTATTTGTAATTTTGAGTAAATTATTTTTCAAAATAAAGGTCAACTCTAGATCCAGCACAAAGTTACTGTATTTGAATATAATATTTTATTTATTTATTTCATATATTACTTTAAAAAAATAATAAAATTGAAAAAAATCATAATTCGTTGAAAAATAAATTATTTATTTCTGTCAACAAAATTATTAAAGTAAGCTGCGTTGGTAAGTAATAGAATTGCAATTGATACGGATGATACCTATAATGTTTCTTAATTTCCCACATTATTTTATAGTTGTACTGATATCCTTTAAAATGTTGAATCTTCCAGATAATCTGGAGAATGAAAATTATAAGAACAAAGAATTAAAGTTTCAATCGAGTGGCGGAGTTTGGATTACAAAAAGATCAATCGCATGTGGTTTATGCATGAATGGAGTGAGAAGAGCCAGTTCAAGAGTCAACTTCATCATATGACTTTGATTCAAAGGTATGAAGCTAATTAGCTTTGGTTAACAGACTTCAGTGTCAGGCATAGACCATTGCTAGCATTCAATTACAAAGCTAACAAACGTTATGGGTTTTGCTTTTGAACTTCAGCATCTTCAAGGTTCCTTATGTTTGTCATTTATATTATTCTTACATGTATATATACGCAATAACATCTTACACAGGAATGGAACATAATATTGAACTACTAGATTGATGAACATTCATGTATACTCAATGTTTACTAGTAGTCTCATAATTTATTAAAACAAATTAAGCTTTCCCTGTGGTAAATATTTCTCAAAATATTAATTACTCTGTTTAAAATTTATTTCTACTCTACTACCAGGCAGTTTGATTTATACTATATCCAGTGAATGTGGAATGTATCATATGTAATAGTTTGTGGCAGGCTAAATCATGGAAATGCATGTGTAATCTATAACCGTATAAATATATTTTCACACTTAAAATTCTTAAGCAGAAGAACATTATACTTTATGATTTGCTTTATTATTATTTTAAGAACTTTTCTTTATTTCGAATAATTAAAATCGTCACGCATGTATTGCATAGTTTTACAAATGGTATGACAATCGATATGATAATTGTTAGTATTTTAGTCATAATACTGGGTGTCCGGTCTAAAAGTTTCCAAAAATAATGGCTTATTTTTACGGAGCTACCCATCAGAATGTAATAAACTGTTCATCCAATAATTGAAAAACTCTTCATCCAATAATTGAAAAACTCTTCAAGATTATTTGGGTCTAGTCCGATCGGCCGCGCGTACACGCAATATTCAGCAATCGCAGATATAAACCTTTTACACTGACTTCATTAGTAATGAGTGCAGTGTGTACTTTGGTTAACGGAATTTAAACCAGTCACGCTGGTACAGCGAAGTGTTCGAACAGAATGGAATGGATGTCGTTACTGGCCTGGCTAATGCTTATCAGGAGTCCTACAAAATGAATCGCACACACGATCAATAGTGTCTTCTATCAAGAAAACTTAAGAATTTTTGCCAATTTGAGATACCAAAGTTCCCGTTTGAAGTTCTTTCCCATTGGTGGATAATTTTTGATGTTGGATGATCACCATTCCGTTCTGTTCGAACACGTTGCTGAACACGCGTGAATGATTTAAATTCAATTCCGTTAATTAAAGTAAGAACTGCATCTTTTACTGTGGCGTCCACATCTTAAATAATGGAGTCAGTGTAAAAAAGTTTATCGTCTGCAATTGCCGAATAATGTGAGCACATGCGGCCGATCGGGCTAGACCCAAAAAATTTAGAGAGTTTTCCAATCCACTGTTGAACAGCTTATAACATTCTGATGAATAGTTCCGTAATATTAAGCCATTACTTTTGGTTGCTTTTAGTCGTGACATCCTGTATATGTAGTTCTCAATACGTTAAAACAAAAAACATTTATTTACCCGATTCAATTTCTTGTAATGAATGAAATTGTCTCATATCGATCTAAAATTATAAGATTTTAATATAATATTAATTGTAAGTTTCCACTAAATAAATCATATTCCAACAACATTGAAAGAAAGACGATTTAATAATAATAATAATAAATTGAATTGCAAAAATTCATTAAATTTTTTATCTCCAAACTACTTAAAGATGTTATGTATTACTAATCTAATTTGCACTTGAGGAAAGATGTTTAGATACCAAAGTATTTATATAAGCCT
The DNA here is from genome assembly GCA_019973975.1 of Trichonephila clavata. Taxonomy (NCBI): domain Eukaryota; kingdom Metazoa; phylum Arthropoda; class Arachnida; order Araneae; family Nephilidae; genus Trichonephila; species Trichonephila clavata. Next base: position 3,102 of record BMAO01019231.1, read on the forward strand.
TTGAGCTTTAAATTAATAAGTGTATACACATTATATTCATATGTATTTATCTTTATAACAGATGATTTATAAACTACATTACATAAGTTGTTCATTAGTAAATTTAAATATGCGTTATTCAAATATTTTTCTTTTTTACGTAATTGGTTGAATATGGTTAAGGGAAAAGTTTATGTTATTTTCTTGAATAATACATCGAATAAAATTTCCACTAGATTGAATATTGCACGTCAAGACTGGGATTTATAAATTTTTGATTTTTATATAACATCCACGAATAATGGTTTTCCCTTAACTGTTATAGAATTTTTTAGTGACATGCAGTAAATCGTCTTAAAACGGTAAGCATTTAAAGTGAGAAAGGCAATAACTGAATACAATATTCATTCGCAAAAATATCACATTATACTTAAGGTTGGCATAACCTTACATCTCAGGTCCTAAGGCATACATTAGATTACAGCGTATAACGCACACTTTTAACTCAAAAAAATACGATCGAATTTTAAGGGTGCACGTTATATGCCGGGTATAAAAACGATAGCTTTAACAATAACAAAATAGATGAGCATAAAAAAATTTATTTCTAAACATATCGAAATACTGTTTATTTAAAAGAAATGGCATGCCTTATGAACTAAAAGAGTTGTTTAGAAGTATACTGCATTTTCAAAAGTCTGGGTTAATACCTCTAATATAAATGACTCCAAAACATAAGAATATTGTATTGTAAAAATTATTATTTATTTGTAAAGAAATACGGGTATACGACAAATATACTTTTTTTTAAAAAAGGCAGCCTGAAAGTAAAGGTGTGCGTTACACGCCAGATTTTACAGTAATTCATGCAATTATATATTTTCTGTTCGGCGAAACCATGTGATAATTGGATACATAATTAAAAATTACAGAATACAAACGGCTCGATAAGTTTTTTCAATGTTCAGTCTTGAGTGATCTTGAATTCGTTATCAAGTAATAGACGTAATTATATTATATATATATATATATATATATATTCCATTAAAAAGCTTCATTACGCAAGAGACTATAAAATAATAAGTAATAAAACTGACTTTTCAAATAGTTTACCTTCATAATAAAATCAGTTTTACATCGTTAGAATAAAAAATATGCATGGATTGGTGTGCATATATTTAAAAGATTTTCAATAAAACAACTTGTAACATCAAATGCTTGAAAAATCCAATTGTTACTTCGAAACTCATTTCTAATACAGACACAAATCTCTGAGAAAGTATTGCAAAGTTTTAACGTATATACTTACTTTATTATGATAAAAATCAAATTATATTGAAGTCAATATTAATTTCTTGCTAAATTTACTTAAATATATCAATTAAATTAATTGTTTAATTCATCATTATAATTGTTATCTCCAATTCAATTATGTCTATAAAGATCATTTTGGATTCCTATATGTATTTTGTTTTTCTTAATGATAGTATTCCCAAGGATACTATAATATATCCTTAATACTATTTCCATTTTACATCTAAACTAATTTTTAGCGATTTTAATTTAAGGAAATACATCCCAAAGAACAGAAGATAAGTGGTTACTTGAATTAAAATTTCCTCTTTGATAATTGAAAATATTTTTAAATATTTTTTGTTACCTAAAACGTTACAAAGTAATCATTAAAATAGACATAAATATATTCTCAGAAATCTGATGAAAATATAACTGTTGAAGGACTTTCCTTATTTTTCACTCTTTTAGATTCAATTTATTGCATTAAAATCGATACACTTGTCTGGGTTTATGGGGAAAAAATTTAATTTCCATAGAATTAACATTACGTTTACGAATTTAAAAGCCAGTAGAAGGGAAACTTAATTGAATCTTCTGCTTTCTGGATCAATAAATAAGATTTATTTAATCCATTGACTGCATTTATTCCTAGTTTTATCCACATCTGAGAGCTTATATTATTTTTTAGTGTTTAAATCAGTGATTCTCAACCAATGTGCAAAGGCACTTTTGTATTCCACACACAGTTTCTAAATATTAATAAATATACTCGAGGAAAAAAATAAAATTCAGTACCGAATTATTCGGTCGTTTTACAGAACTAAAGTAGGGGTAGCTGTGATATATTTAAGTTATTCTTTCGTAGATAGATGGATAAAAATAATTGATTGGGTTCGTAATCCGTTAGTTATAACGGATATATCTGAATGAAAAGGAAAAACTAATTTCGCAATGTACTAATAGAGATTTATTTTCGAAACATTTGCAAGAATCTATTAATTCATTTTAGAATAGAAATACAGGCGATTATCTCATAATAGTCGAATAAGTTTTAAAAATATTGTTACGATTTTCTACATGTTATTTGCGGGAATTTCTGATTTTCAACATTAAGGTTTCCAATTACCATAAAAATTGTGAATTTTGCGAAAAATTGACAATTTTTATGATTTTTTATGGACTATCTTATTAGCTTTCTTAAATTACTAAGTTTATTATTTTCCGTTCACTAGAACAAAAACTACAAGTGCTTTAGTAAAAGCAGATGCAATTACTTTAAAAAAATGTCATACTTTAATACGCGTTTTACTCGAAATGTGTTAGTTTTTTTTAATGCTCAAACGGGGACAGCAATTGCTAAAACTGTTTTGAAAATAATTAACCGAATTTTTTCGTGTTTGTTCTGTATAATATTATAAGTGTTTTAACTCTCAAATTTATCAATCACAGTTTTATAACAAAATCTCCAGTCCTTTATATTATTATAATCACTGTTATTTTATGCAATTTCATATAATATTTAAGATAAAATGCTCTATTTTTCGTAAAAATTAAAATATCTCTTATCCTGAAGGTCATTTCAAAAATGAATAACATAGCAACATATCAGAAATGAAAAATTGACAATTTGCTCATCAACTTTTGGGACAGAATGGGCCCCGTTTATGATATTTTTTGTAAAATTTTACCCCTTTTTTCCCATTTTAATAATAATAATTTATTTTATATTCTTAATTTTAGCATATTTTTCTTAAAATGTACTAAACTAATCTAAAAACCACAAAAAATCCTCATGTCCCCATATTTTTTTATAAAAAAGTTGTTGCAAGTAGTCGGATACCCCTTAACAAATATTAAATGGAAAAAAAAAGGATCAAGACTAATAAATGTAGATGACGAAATTAGAGTTGTAGCATCATTTTTTTTGACCAAATATAAAGTAAACGTTGAAAATTATTATCATAAATTATTTTACATTGTGTTTACAGAAAAATAAAATTCTTTTAAACTTATTTTATTGTTAGTTTGCCGCCAAACTTTGGAATTGTTAAAATTGTAGCGCATAGAAAAAGGTGTGTAATCACTGTTTTAAATACTCAAAAAACTATTATTTTTTCTATTTCACACAGTGGAATAACTTATATTATTCCTCGCACTAAACAGAACTTCATTGAGCAAAATTGGCAGTAAAAAGAAAAAAAAATCAAGTTAATATTATTAACTATATTTAATCAAAATATCAATTGTCAGTTGCAATTCGTATTGTGCTTCTTTATGATAATATTATCAGTGAAGTAACTCATTATTTCTTCTAAAATTCTCAGTTTTATCATTCGTTGTTATCACAACAGAATTGTGAAATAACAGTGGATTGAAATATTATTAATGAAAAACTATGATTCACATATTTCTTGATCAAGGAAGAAGAACGCAAGGCACAAAAGAATGTCCCTAACAATGTAATGAAACAGATTATAAAAAGAAGTGGCTATACTTGTGATAAATTACAAGTTTCTGAAAAACTACAGCATTGCCATATAAATATATTATTCTACTCCAAAATGACAAAAAAGTAGGCTACCAGTTGATATTTCCAAGATATTGAAAGAAATTCTTCAAATTATGTGATATTTTATTTAAAATTTAATTGAGTAATCTTGCGAAGAAAATACAATGATGAGAGTACAATAAAAGGTCACATGCCGTCCGTGTCACTTGACATGGTTCAGAATTAAGCAGTCCGTCGCCAATAACCCTCGTAATGCTTTATAGCAGCGATGTACTTTATAGCACTGCTTAGTACTTTTTCGACTCACGAAACCCTTATACCTGGAAGGTGTTTTCGGGGCACTCCAATGTCAACACACACACACACTTATACAAATAGATCAAAATAATTTTTAAAGTAGATCAACATGTTTTTGGTATTTTATGTGAATGACAGTTTAAAATACTATTGCATATATTAATAAAAAAAAGTTAATACAACTCACTTTAAGGTATCCGACTACATTAGAAACCAAAATTTTGCAAAATCATACAAACGAACATTTCTAAAAATTATTTAGTGTCACTTAGATTAGAATAAATTGTTTTCAGAATAGTATTACAATAAAAAAATATTTAAATGCAATATTTTAGCAAAAAATGAACTCAGAATTTTCTCTTTTCAAAACAATAACTTTTTATGAGAAATGCTTCAATAATAATAATATTTTGCTCATATATATAAAACATCGTCAGAGAACCTGATCTGAGATTTTTAAAAGATTCATATTACTTCCAGAGTTATTACCAATTGAAATAACTACTGTTATTTTTTTTCGTTAAAATTTATCCACTTTGATATATTAAAATATGTATAAATACAGTCTAAATACAGTTAGTATATAAATATATAAGTTATATAGTTCAAAAATTCTAGATAAGTTTCTTTACAGAGGTCTGCGCTCTATATAGACGCACTATTATCTTTATAGAAGCATTTTCCATTAAAGGAGAATGTTTTGAAAATTGGCAATTCTATGTTCGTTTTTTTTTTTTTTTGGCAAAATGTTGCATTTATGTAAATGTTATTCAAAAAAAAGTTTTAAAACCATTTTTGTACGTGTATTCTAATCTAAGTAGCGCTAAATATTACAAAAATATTCGTTTGTACGATTTTGCAAAATCTCGGTTCGAACATAGAACCTTGATGCAATTAAATAATATTAATCTGTGATCCATCTAACCATGCTTTTTATTTAGTAACTAGTATATGTGTTTTCGTTTTTTTTCCCCCGAAAACTGTCGAAGTCTAGATCTTTTGAGATTATATACAGTCGCATTTCATATTTTATATATTTAACCATAAACGTTGAGAGAATCATTTTTCACTTAAACATATAATCAGAAGTGACATCAAAAAGTTTATAGCTGTGCGAGAAATCCTGCGTACTTTGAATGAATTTGGCCACTTGAAAATAAGGAGTTATTCTTGCTAATATTTCTATTTTAATGTCGAATCTGTTGCGAAGTTGTTCCCTCTCTTTCATCATAAGTGTTTCCCTCCACAAATAGAAAAGGTGTATTTTCCATTAGAAAATTATTTAGTTTTGTAAATTAATGTACTAAGGAAAATGATTTCGTGGAATCCGGAAAAATAAACAATAGAATATTTCCAATGTAATAGTAGGTGGTACATATAAAGGGAAAAGCTATGTATTTACATATAATGTGTGTGTGTCCCGTTATTATATAATGATAGTTAACAAGGTATTACAAAATAAATTTAAATATAAATAAAATTTTCCTTTTAAATAGCTGAGTTTAGATACTTGTGTTCATTCAAACTTAATAGAAAACATAAATGTATTTTGCATACTCATTTAAAAATTTCCATACTCATTTAAAATTTGCCTTGTAGAACGCTAGATCACCGTGGGACACAGTTTGAAGACCACTGCTTTATAATTTGACGTTAATAAGTACTCCTTTCATAAGAGCAGGTATTATCAACCTTTCCTGGATACCGCCAATCTAACTTGTCATTTGAAACTTCTACTCTACGAGTTTGCTTACCTTATATCAGCCAACTCTTCAAATGAATATCTATCCAAATAACACTTTACGTCAGGGCTCAAGATCATTCAACGTACTAGTAGTTTTATTTGTTTCCATTGTATAACTGCTTTGCCCCTGAACAAATCTTTCAATTCCTATTACACTGTAAAAATTTCGTTTTAGCCGCCTATCCGATATAGCGGTTAGTGACACTGACTAGGGCCTTGGTTCGAATCCCGGAGAAGGCATGGATGTTTGTATTTGTATAGTGCCTATGCAGAATGGTGGTGCTTTAAATAGCCGTCGAGCCGCAAGTCTTCTCGTATGGTTGGTGGAAGGCCAGTGATCCCCCCCCCAAGGTGTTCTCCCTCAAAACTGGGAACGAACCTAAACTTATTTTCACTTGTGTGTTGCACAAAGCTACGTATAACGACAGGCATATATGTATTCCTTTGGAGTAATGAACTTCGTAGGTCTCGATCTTTCCTTTGCCAAGCAGGTGGCATCAGCAACAATAACACGTTTCATTTTAATACACGCACATCTATTTTATCATTTTCAAAACATTCAAGTACTTGATTTTCCAGGTGTCTCTTTTCATATTATATAATGCAGTTTCTTAATTAAAGTAATTAAAAGAAAAATGAAGTATTTTTAATTTGGTTTAAAACTTAATTCCAGGAAGGTTTAGAAAATAAACAAAAAAATAAAACATGAAGTTTATTCTTAGTTATTAACGTCATTTAAATATGAAATAATTATTTACCCTTAACTTTATTTCTATTCAAATAATATTAACAGCAGTTTAAAAATAATGCGAAGTGTTTCATCCTTTCCTTTTCTAGGAAAATGCTCATATGACTGACGTAAATTTTTTCAAGTATGGATCTTTAATTTAATCCACCACGCCCACAAGTTTAACCTAATTGTCTAGCTGCCAATCAAGAGTTGGAACGTTTGCTTATTTTGCTTACGCTAGTTTTAAAAATAACCCTATAATTTATCACGGTTACTTGTATTTTTGATTCTCCTAAATAACTCGTTTTTCTTTGTTTCTCAATGTAAGTTTTTCTTAGAAAACAGAAACTTGGTTTTCTAAGTACGTATCACTGAATAAAAAGGTATTTATGTGTCATGTTTTTGTGAAATCAGATATTCATTATTATTTTTTTTCTCTTCTCATTTATGAATTTTTTTATTTTTTCTTCGCTGTTTAAACATCTTCGTACTGAACCTAACAAAATGTGTTTTGTTAAATGTTTGTTTTCCAAAAATAAAATGTTGTAGTAGGTTTTTCTTTTTTACATACTGAAAAGCAATGAAAAAAATTGTATCACTATTATTTTGGGCCTAAATGTTTTCTGTTTAAAACTTTTGTTAAAATATTATGTTAAAGTAAGCTGAATAGTCTGTAGTTGAAAGAATTTCATATCAAAAGCACATTTTGAACTTAAAAGTCTGTTTTCAGTCTTAATTAATTAAAGTAGTGTTTTGAGCTTAAACTGGAAAAAAACATGTTAAAAAACTTAGAGATCAATATACGTTATTAGTTCACGTTGTATACATATACAAACTTTAAATGTGCTTTTTTCTCAAACTTTTTATTTTGATGATGTGTTTTTCTAATTCCTAAAGACATTTTTTCTAGTCAAGATAGAGGCTTGAAATTATTTGTAGATATTTTCAAATATATGTTCTATATATATATAAAAATTAGTAAATATTTTTATAGAACATATATTTAAAAAAAATATATGTTCTATATGTTCTGAGCGCTCTATTTTTTTAAAAAATTTCAAAATTAATATTTTTAAAAAATGTGTGTGTGTGTGTGTCTTTTTTGGGTGCTTTTATCTATAAAAATAATTATTAAAATTCAATAAAGAAACGGATTTTTTAATTGATATTTCTAATACCTTAAAAAATATAAATCCCTGAAAATAAATATTTAAAAAAAAAATTAACATTTTATAAGACTTTGAAAAACAAAAAAAAATGAGGAAATAGCTTGTGTGTATCAAACTGCTTGTAAACTTGCAAACTGTCAAATAGCTTGTGTGTTATTTTCAAAATAAATTTAATATAATTATTTTAAAATAAAAATAAATTATGTTCATTGTAAAAGTCTCCAATTTTTTTTTAAATAAAGGTTAGTATGCGTAGCCTTAAAATAAATAATATTAACTACATTCATTCATTTACTTCATCAGTGATATATTTTGAGTTCTCAACACACTCGTAAAAATAAAGTAAAATTTTTGAAAAACTTGCATATAGAATTATTTAAGCATTTTTAACCAATAAACAGTTATTGCTAGAAAGAAAATAAAATGTAAATGGTACTACCATTTTTCATGTTATCATATATAAAATATTTAAACACCTTATTTTGTACACAAAAGTTCTATCTAAACTTATAAAATGATGCTTATATGTAGATGTATTATATAATTAAAATTCTAATAAGAGATAATTAAAAAAAATACAAGAATTCAAATACACGTAGAAAATGTATTTTAATGAAAATACTTATGGCATTTTAATGTAGTAAAAATAGACTTTTTAACTATTAATTTTAGAATAACCTTAAAGTCAAAATTATAAGAACAAGAACTTATATATAAGAAACCGCGAAGATTTCTTTGAAATCTTATATTTTATACAATTCTGTCATACCCATGACAACGAAAGTAATTTTCATTCTGTCTTTTAAAAACAAGATGGAAACTTTAAAATAATACTCTATTTTCACGCCTGAAAACCAATCACAAATTTTTCTCCACAGTTCTGAGAAAGGACGAGGAAAATTGGTAAGATGATTTTTTCTTTTCATTTCGTGTGAAATTTAATCACCCCGTTGTCTTCTTTTAGAAGAGCAGTACAAATATTATCACGCCCTATGTCATATAAAAAAAAAAGATTGAAAAATCAAACGTACTTGAAGTATGAAATATTTGAAAGAACTTTTTTTCCCTTTGTTATATTTGGTGTTAATAGTAAAATAAGAGCACTTTATCATATATTGGGGATTCCTAATTTTGGTTAAGTGTTTTTGCATGAAATAAATTACAACGCGCCAGATGTTTTTATATTTATCAAAGAATGTGATTCTGCTGTGTTTGAAAAACTCATAGTTTGTATTTAGCAACAGAAAACAACTAAATTTATAAAAGTATTTAGCTTTATTATCATTCAGCCTCTCTCTCTCTATATATATGTATATATATTTATATAATAAGAGATATTTCCAAAAGTCCAAAGAAGTTTGGGATTTGTTTAAAATTTGGTATTTTGGGAAATATATTAATTTATCCGGGATTTACTGTAGTATTCTAGTTTTTGAGCCACACTATGGCAAGTACCATGCTTTTTAGGGGGGAAAAATCATAACATTTAAAATTTTGTATATGAAACTTATCTATTGTACATAATATGCAAAATGTTATATTATACTTTAAAAATCTCACTTTTAATTTTTCTACCGAAATATTTGCAAATATCAAACTACTTCGTGCTCTATTTTTTCAGTGTCCTATCTATTATGAATTATAGATATATGCAGTATTTGCGTTCAAGTACACTCATGTCCATAAATTAAGGATAATGAAGTACAGGCAAAGAAAGAGACAGAAGCAAAACAAATTTGACTTATTTGTAAAGTCTAATTATTAAATAAAAGGTAAAGAGCAAAAAGGATGCTATATGTTTGACATAATTAATAAAAATTGCAATTTTTACTCCCTGGAGCAAATTTCAAAAAAGAACCTATTTACAAAAAACAGTATAACAAGGTTAGTATGATGGTTAATACGGAGTATGTCTCCCGGACGATGCAATACAGGCCTTACAACGCCTACGCATGCTGAGTATCAAATTATCAATCTGATCTTGGGGAATATTACACCACTCATCAAGCAATGCCCTCCGAAGTTCCGGTAGACAGGTGGGAGGGGGTTGACGGGCAGAAATTCGTCGGCCAAGCATATCCCACACATGCTCTATTGGATTCAAGTCCGGTGAGTATGCTGGCCAATCCATACGGGTGATATTCTCCGATTGAAGGCATTCGTCTACAATGTTTGCACGGTGAGGACGGGCGTTGTCATCCATAAACAAAAATTCAGCATCCATGGCGCCCCGAAACAAACGTACATGTTGTTCCAGAATGACATCCCGATAGATGTGGCCTGTCATCGTTACACTCTGAACATGCAGGTCAGTTCTGGAACCAAGAATAATTCCTCCCCAAACGAGCCATCCTGCACCACCGTAACGGTGTCGTTCAATGGTCTTCTCTTGGTGGTAACGGGTACCTGGCGCTCTCCATATGAAAGTCCGGCGAGAATCAGACTGCAAACTAAACCTGGACTCGTCGGAAAACATCACACAAGACCACTTTTGCGGTGTCCACAATGCATGCTCTCTACTCCAGGATAATCGCAGGCGACAGTGAGTTGCGGTAAGGGAACACATCTGACAGGCCTACGAGCATATAGACCAAAGTGCCTAAGCGTCTGTACACGGTCTGCCTTGAAACTGTCGTACCGGTAGCTGAAGAGAGCTGACGAGACGGGACTGATGCTGTGTTCCGTCTGTTTCTTTTGGCAGTAACTGCCAAATACCGGTCCTCATTCGGCGTTGTAACTCGGTGGCGACTTGTGCTGTAACATCTACTCACATTACGATCATCTTGGAATCGTTACCAAAGCCTGGAGATGACATTCTGGGCGATTCCAAGTTCCTCGGATACTTCCAGCTGGGTACGTCCACATTCCAGTCGTCCGATAACTCTACCACTTAAAAATTCATCCAAATGCTTCCTTTGTGCCATAACTATGCGGTTATTGCAATGAAAGGCTTTTAAATCGCTTGTGAACAATTTTACTTCTTTGCTACCATTCCTTATATACCCCTTTCTTACACTCTCGTCATTATGACGTACTATCCGCGGCATCTGGTGGTTTCCTGTAATTTGCATATTCTTCTTCAAGATGTGTGCGATAATTCTGCAGGTGAAATTTTTATTTTAGAGTTCAATTTCTGTGTGATTCTTAATTAACCTTAATTTATAGACATGAGTGTAGTACAATTATCTTAGAATATTTTCAGAATTGCATATGGGTACATGTGAATATGAATATGCTATATGAGTGTAAAGGCACGGACATTTATCTATATATCCACACAACGCATAATTTTTTATTAAATTTGACTTGTATGCAATTCTATATTGTAGCATATATCTCTTTTCAATTAAAATCCAATAATTAAACAAAGCACTAAAAGAAAATTGTTACAGTTATTTTCTTTAGATAACTTAGTATGTTCAACGTTTTTTTTTTTTTTTAAATATAAAAATCATTTTAATCTTGAATAAGAAACAACGTTTTGCAATGACATTTGAAGCATATACACATGCAAGAAAAAACAATTCTTTCTCATCAAGGCTATTTTTCAATTCCTACTATTAGCTCACTTTTTGCCTCTCTCTATATATTTATTTATATATATACACATATTTATCTCGTTCAAATTTTCAATCATTAATGAAATACTTTCTATTCATCCAATCAAGCTCAAATAAATTTTCTTAAACTTGTACTGGATGACATTCGATGTTTATACAGTTTTTGAAATATTTTTTCATTAAAAAAATAATTACAGATTTTCGAAGCCAACTTAGATTCGTCTTCATTGTTGTAACAATGTAACTGTTAAAATAATGAAAAAAGTTCGCGTCGAAAAACAGTTTTTCAGCCAAACTAGCCAAACCGGATGTGTATTATTACAACCATGCAGACAAATCCTGCTCTTTTTTAAATTCCTACTATTAGTTCAATTTCTCCCTATATATATATATATATATATATATATATATATATTATTTATAAAAATATATATTTTATACTTTTATATGAATTATGTTATATACATAAGATGCTGTCCTATCTCAGCAATGTTTATAATACTGTACCATCCATATTTTGATACTGTAAATTCTATTATTTTTAATTTCTAATACATCCTTTCTGAAATCTTCTGTCTGGTCTATCTTGCAATTTCGATTTTTTTCAGTTTTGATGATTATTATTTATTCATCTCTCTTTACTGGAGAATTTTGAATATATATATATATATATATATATATATATATATATCTTGTTCAAATTTTAAACCATGAATGACATACTTTTTTCTATTCATCCATACAAAGCAGAAATTGTTTTAATTTTTTATATTACTTGTTTTATTTTACTTATATCATAAATTGAATTATTTTTATAAAATACTTATTTAATTAATAACCATATATCTTAAAAGAAAATCATAAATAATTTATTTTAGTTGAAAAAAACATTTTAAAAAATATATATGTCACACTTTCAAACTTAATTCTCTTTATTATCTGAAAGGCTTCCACATTTCTCATTTTTTTTCTCCTTTAATGAAAATTCAAATGAACTCTCTATTTAAAGCAAGTAAACTTTCAGTACTTACACAATCTCAATTTTTTTTTTCAGAGGGTAATTATGCTAACCAAGCAACGAACGCTTAAAGGATTACCCTAAATTATATCTCTTCCTCTTAAAATAGGGAAAAATTTCCTGAACTCGCGAGGGAAATTAAATCAAAATTCTTCGTAAAACTGGGAACCAGGAGGGAAAATACCCTCCATTTCCACGCTGAACTTTAATTTTCGGTAAGGAGTAATGTTCACTATTATTTTTAAAAGGATATGTTGGTAAAATTTTAAGCGATTACAGAGGCCATGATTTAAAAGTCTGCTATTATCGGCAATCAGGTTTGCTCCTTCTTTATTCTTTTTCGAAAGATAAAGGAGGATTCATTCCTTAATTAGTGTTTTAGAATAAATAATAATAAGAAAAGTTTTCAGTGAATTTCTGCAAGAATGTCAATTAATTTCTTCGCCAAGGGAATTTTTAACTGACTGCCGTTTGCATGATTAGTTTGGTACAATTAATTAGTAGGATATATTTTTCATATTGCAATGATGTTTCATGCATCAGCGATTCACAGTGTACGAATGTTTTTTTTTTTCATTTCTTTTAGATTGAATACGTATAATAGTTTTCCTTCTTCATACAAAACTGTTTTGACAAGTTATTTCTTTCTAATAAGTGACAGTATTGAGTTGCTACTTAATTTTAAATTGTACAATAGCTTAGATGTATGTTAATTCAAGTATGAAACTGTAAATTTACCTTTAGTTTATAATATGTATTTAAATAATTAACTTATTAATACTTTGAAGCGTATAACTGAAAATCGTTTTTTACATTCAATACTGTAAAATCCGGCGTACAACGCGCACTCGTAACACAAAAAAATAAGATTGAAATTTAAAGGGGCGCGTTACGCCGGGTATAAAAATGAGTACTTTAACAATAATAACTGGGGATGAGCATAGAAAAAAAAATAGACTATCTCTTCTACAAATGTAGAAGTACTTTTTATTTAAAACAAATAACATTCCTTATGAGCTCAAAGGGTTGTTAGTTCTGGAAGTATACTATTTTTTCTTCTTCTAAAACTTAGAATATCACCTCTAATAGTGACTTCAAAACATAATAGCATTGCGCACAAACATTTCAGGATACTTTGTAGAAAAGCAAAAGCGCGTTATACTGCGCATATACCTAAAAATTAAAAATTAGAGCTTGAAAGTATAGGTGCGCGTATCACGCCAGCCTTACGGTATTTATTTTTAATAAACGGTTGACTTATTCTCAATTTGATGTATAAACATTTTATTTATGCACTGTTTGAGGGTTTCAAACTAAATCAACAGAAATTTTAAATCTTTAAAAGTTTGTTTAACTGTTTTGTTTCTAGTACATTCAATATTTTTGGAAGCATAAAGTTTTGGATATATACGAGTACGCTCTTAAAAAGCACTTTTCCGCATTTTATAATTTATGGATATTATTCGATTATATGTATTTGTTCCAAAAAAAAAATCGTTTGCAAAATGTTTTTATTTTTAAAATTAAATAATTTAGCATTTAAGAAGAATACATTTAAATGTATTTTCATTAGTACACAAAAGCACACTTATACTTTAATGCTCGATCAAATTAAATCATACTTACACTCTTATATAACAATATGTACTTTATTTAATTTTTTTTTTTTTTAAAAAGCAGTTTTGATATTTGAGTCATTTTTAAAAATCTGTTTTCTTACTGGTGGGATTTGAACCACCAACCTCATCCTTGTGTGCCGCACTGAATATCTTTAAAGAATATCGCTGAATATATTTTCCAGAGCACTTAGTTCTGCCGGGCTGTAATCGCCATTAACTACGATTTAGATGCCGGTAAAAACTCTCGATACATCCTGTGTTACCTTAAGCTATTTAATAAATAAAACATAATTTTAAATTAACTGATAAAATTAGAAATATATATATATACATACATATTACGATACAATTATTTAGTTTTTTTTTAAAATCTGGGTAAAAAAATATGTATAATATAAAGTACAAAAGTGAATGCCGTATTAAAAGGTCCAAATATGATTTCGAATGATAGCTTGACAAAGGTTAAATTAACTTTGTTTAAACGGGTTTGATTTATAAAAAAGAAGTCTTTAAATTAAAGCACATACAAAATATTCCTAACGCTTACGTATGAAGAGATCGAGAAATAATGTTACATTTCATTTCTTTGTTCTTTAAATGATTTCAAGTGTAAGGAAAATTGTTCAGAGCGAATGGTTAATACCACAAACTTTGATTGCGAGCAATTTTGGCGCCATCTATTGGGTGAAAGCGAATTATTCCAAACAACTGCATCTATTACTAAATATAATGTATTCCAAAAGATTACTAAACATATATATATAGCATTTCAAAAAATATTTTCAAAATAAATAAGCTTCGAAAAACTATCATAAATCGAACAGCTAATTCAAAAGACTGATACAAACAAAATACTAATCTCGTAATTTTTTTTAGAGAATTACTACATTCATATGTCTTGTGCATTTACTGAATATCTTTTTTTTTTTAATTCTTGATGTTTCAGAGGAAAATAAGTTCCATATTTTTCAAATTAAATTATATTTTTTAAGAACCATTTAGTTGCTTAAGAAATATTTTTTCATAAATTTTTAATGCATTACATTTAATACTTTTTCCAATATTTGATTCTCAATTTTCGAAATTAACTATTACATGCATTCTTTTAATTACTTATTGCAGTTTCAGACGTACACAAATTGTAAAATGAATTTGGAATAAGAACATGCATTAACTTAACACAAGAATATGAGTGCACTTTACATTATAATCTTATTTAACGTTTTAGATATGCTGAAATTAATTCAAAATTGTAATAAAATAAAATTTGTTTTATTAATTAAACTTCTGTACGATCTATGTTTGTGGATAATCTATGTCTGTGGGCATTTCACAACAAATTTAATAAAGGAGTTGAAAGGTAAAAATGAAAAAAAAAACCTTGTTGAAAATCAGGAAAGTGGATAGCATTTTCAGAATTTAATGACAGTTTTCATAGTTTAAACTGATATTTTTTTTTCTTAAAAAAATACAGTTAATACAATATAAAGACGTCTTGAAGAAGGAAACAAATATATATCTTTTTTTAATGCTTAGTACGAATTAATAAATTATTTTTTTTAAAACTTCAAAATTTGAAAAGTAGAAGAAAAATATACCGTGAATAAAAAGAAAGAAGAAATATTTTGAAAGAAAACGCATAAAATACATACAAAAACATGTATAAAATATGAATATAATATGCATCCTGTAATCCTTTAAAAAAATCTTTCACTTCTAAATAAAAATAGTAAATCATGATTAAGTAGGTAATAAAAGTATCACAAATACTAAGCATATCAAATTATTTTTAGTCAATTTTATTTTTAGGATTATTAAGACCATAAAAAAGAAAATAATTCAGCCTTAATGGGAAAAAAAATTAATTCATAAAAAAGGAACAAAAGGCGTAAAGAGAAATGTATTATTAAAATTTTATTTTTTATCTATCATCCGGATTCCAAAATGATACATTAATTCCTTTTATATTTAATATTAAATTTGGAAATATAAGTCATTTTATAGTTTAATTCAAATAAGTTAAATGGAAAGAAAGCTAAGTAGAAAATTTTAAATGACAGTGTTACGAAAATAGACATGCATGAAGATAAACATTTCTATAATTACAAAAATATTAGAACTTTTATGTAAACTGAAGTTATATAATTATATGAAATTTAAAGGTTTAATTAGATGAATTATGTTCTCAACCTTAGAATAAATGTTAAAGATTAAATTGAAATATATAAATTTTTTTGCTGAAGTATGAAATTTTCAAATTATAAAAATATTAATAAATTTCAATAAACTGAAGTAACTTTAGGTAAACAGCATAGCTTTCCAGTTTCATAAATTTAAAGAAAAATAATTAAATAAAAAATATATAAAAAGTTGTAATGAGGGACTATTCCTACTTCCCTCTAATCCCTTTGCCTACTCTCAGACCCGGCTAGATTTGTGGGAGGAACTAATTGATCAGATGTCATGATTCACTAAAATCATTTATTTGTCACAATATTCAACACAGACACAATAATATTCCAATTTAAGATAGTTTTGATCAATAATTAGAGATCGAATGTGAGACCAGTTAGCATGGGGATAATATTTACAGACATTCAATTAATTTATATGTTAACTTATACAATCTCGTTTCTAACTCGGACGCGAATAACAATTTACTCTCTAACTTCTATTTAAATAAGAAGCACAGTACCTGAACTCCTGTACTTCAGAAATCGTATAGATGAGGCCTTATACACTAAATGTTGGCTTGATCACCACGCATCCGAGCGATCTTCACTTTTGGTAATCTTCAATTCTCACTTTAACAATCTTAGATTCTTACTTCACTAACTCTCAAAACTCGAGAATACAGAATTTATATAATAAACTTAATTTGCATAATAACGTTTTCTTACCTTTGGCGAGAGTTGGTTGAATTAATTATTTCCCTTAAAGAATCCCCAAGATGTTAGTTAGAACCGCATATAGATCCGTCACAAAGTGTATAATTACATTTATATAAATCATGAAATATGGTATTTTGGTTTTTGATTTAAGATATACGTATTTAAAAGTTATTTTAATGAAAAATTTGAAGTTACCTCTGAAAATACGAAGAAATTAAGATTGAGGTGAAAGTTAATATATTTACAAATGAAATTTATCTAAATTTAATAAATTTAGATAAGTTTCACTGAAAATTTCATTTCTTCTATTTCAATGTCGAGTTTGTTAAATGCAATAAATACATATTTTGATGAATCGTATCACATTTAGAGTCAGTCTAATAATGCACTGAACTGAAGGAAATCGACTCATTAGCTTTGTATTTCGTTAAGCATTAGTACAAAAACAAGTAAGCAATAATAAATACATATTTCATTAAATCCAATGATTGAATTTTAATTAACTTGTTTAAAGAAATGATTTATCACTTTAAAATCTACTTTTTTTATTCCAGTGTCTATTTTAGAAAATACTTCATTTATTTTTATAAAAATGTGAAGAGAACCTGTAATGTGTTGAAGTTTTGAAATTTACAAGCTTATAAAAAGTATTTTTGAAACAGAATTAAATGCCTATTTTTTAATATAGGAACTGGGAATATATTAGTAGCTGTAATAATAAATGCTATATTTGTCAGAATTTTACATCGGTACTAAATACTACCTGCTGCTAATTGATAATTTTATTCAATTTAAGTATTATAATTGATTGACTGATAGAGGATTTACATCTTATTTTAAATCAACACAAAGGGTTTTGTTGACGGAATTTGTAAATTTGAACCATGGTCAAGTGATGAGGACGACACTTGTGGCGGTATCTCACCCCAATCAAGCCAATGTAAGGATTTTGTTACTCGAAAAATTTTAATTCACTGAGTCACTTTATGGAACTAGGGCAATGCTTCTCAAAATTTAATGATGAGAATTAAATTTTGCATATGTTACTTTTAAGTAATACATATTTTAAGTTGTTTTTAAGTAATACATATTTTAAGTTGTTTTTAAGTAATACATATTTTAAGTTGTTTTTAAGTAATAGGATAATTAGAGCAAAGTTTTTCAAGTAAAAATTTAACTTTATAATCTGGCACGTTAAGTTCTTTTTCTATATTTATACTTAACATGTTTCTAATTTTTAAATCGGAACATATAAGGTATAAATATAAAAAAATAACTTAGTGTGTCAATTTCCAATATTATATATGACCACCAGTAGTTATTAAACATGTTCTTAATTTCGTATTATCAAACTAATAATCACAATTAATACAAATACATTGTCATAAATACTGATAATATAATTTGTATCGGTGTAAATATGTATTAAGTAAATTATTACTTTCTATTTTTAAAAAACCTTATATTTGAATTTTCGATAGTCTCGCGTCTTTCATATGGGGTTATTACGCCCACGAAAGGGATCCGCCAAACAGTGTGAGAATCACTGCACTATTTTTGAACTTCTAACACATAATGAATCGAACAGACAAATCAACAGAAACAACGTTTTGTTGAACGAAACAAGTACTGTTTTATTTTAAAGCATAATATTAAGGCATCCGAATACCCTAAAACTGTGAATTTTCCCACAAATTGACAATTTTTTTATGTGTAACATCTTTCCTCTGGATTGCTGGAGATTTGTGGGAGTGATTTCGTGAAAAGGGACGGAAATGCGTAACAGGAAGTTGGGGAAGCGTGCGCTATTCAGTGAAGTTCTGTTTTTTCTCCTTCGTTCGGGAGGGGCTCCGCCCCAACCCCACCCCCCTGCGGTCTAGGCCGTGGGATCTTTGTTTTTGTTTTCTCACTTTAGGATCAGAGAAGAAGCTAATTCCTTCAGGCAGAGACGCGGTTAGACAATGACGAACGAGTTTCGATACCTGACTTCGATTGCTGCGTACAATTTAAACGACTGGGCCACAGAGCAGCTGGTGTTGCGATCTATCGTACACAGAACAACCCACATGTTGTGGCTCGACATATGGATACTATAAGAGGTGTGACCCAATGTAATAAAGGGACACGCGGGAATGGGTTTTAAATAAGTCCACTATTTAATTAAACACATTTATTGGACATAACTAGAGGACTGATAACAATTAAATGGATCGGAACGTATGCTCATACGTCCGTACAGTTTCGAAGCTAGGCCATCACTGGAGATAGTTCAAGCCGCTAGAGGGCGTGAGTCTTTCTGCTGTTTATATGTGAGGAGGGGGGTTACAATCTCCCCCTATGGATCCGACGACGTCCCGGCGAGGAGACAGAATCAGAATGAGCTGTTGTGCTAGAAGGCTCTTGTTGAGGGATGGGTGTTTTTGCTGATAATGGCTGTTGAAGCAGTTAACGGACTTGGAATATGTTTATTTTGTGTACGCAATGTGGGCGCAATTTTTGTGGTCAGTGCTTCTTCTAGGACCAGGGTGGTCTATACATTTTTCCTTGACAGGAATTTTTGATTGCCAGGTTGGCACTTCTTCCGAGACCAGGGAGGTCTATAGACTTTTCCTATGACAGGAAATTTTTATTGCCGGGGAGGCACTTCATACGAGACCAGGGTGGTCTATATACTTTTCCTATGACAGGAAATTTTTGACTGCCAGGGCGGCACATCTTTTATATGACCAGGGTGGTCAATACACTTTTCTTATCACAGGAATTTTCGATTTCCAGGGCGGCACTTCTTTCATGACGAGGGTGGTCTATAAATGGTGGGGGCCCTCCCCCTAGTTGAAAACATATTGCAAACATTTTCCGCAAGAATTAATTACAAATAATTATTAATTCCCGAGCTACTCATAGCTTTTTTGAATGATGGACACAAATCGAAATGTTTCGACAACTAACAGTGGTACTGTTATTGACGCTATTTTTCAACGGTTTTTAAATACTTTGAAAACACAAGTATATGTGTCATACTTTAGTTGTCATAAATTATCATTACCGCTCTTCCCCAAACTGAACAAGAATAATTATTTTTGATAAAAAAATTGCATTACTCCTTGTGTTAATTAAATAAAATTTTCATTAAAGATATAATTATTCCATAGAAAATTATTTCCAATCATACTCGATTCATTTTTTTTTTCAGGATTTAAGTTGCTATTGCTAATTTAAGACAATAACATGCCAGATGTTACAGATCGTATGCGACTACTGTAAGGCTCGTTTCTTTTTTATTTTATAATTGTATTTTATGGGCCATCTTATTAGCTTTATAAAAATACCAAGTTTATGATTTTCCGTTTACTAGAAAAAAAAACTACAAATGTTATAGAAAAAGCAGATGCCATTACTTTAAGCACGATGTCATACTTTAAAACGCGTTTTACTCGAAATGTGATTTTTTTTTAAATAATCAAACGGGGTAAGCTATTGCTAAATAAGCTTTGAACATAATTACCTGTGAAAGTTTTTCTGTAAGTTTTGTATAATAGTAGAATTGTTTTAACCTTTAGATTTATCAATCACTGTTTTATTACAAAATTTACAGTCCCTTATGTGAATATAATCACTGTCTTTTTAAGCATTTTCATATAGTAACCGAGATAAAGTGCTCTAGTTTTTGTAAAAAAGAAAATATCTCTTTTCCTGAAGGTTATTTCAAAATTGAATAATATAGCAACACATTAGAGATTGAAAAAATAGAAAATTTGTTCATAAACCTTTGGTGCAGAATGGGCCGCGTTTGTGCTATTGTTTGTCAATGTTTACCTATTTTTTCCCATTTTAGTAATGATGATTCCTTTTTCTCTTCTTAATTTTAGCAAATTTTTCTTAAAATGCACTAAACAAATCTAAAAATAAGAAAAAAAATCCCCATTTCTCCTTTAAAAAAAAAATTGTTGCAATCAGTCAGATACATTAATGAAATGCATAAAATTATTTTAAAGGGCAATTCAAGAAAAATGAAAATTAATCGAAACTGAATATGGATATGTAACCTAAACTTTTAAATGTACAACTGTGCCAGCTTTTAAACTACTAATTGCAATTATAACAATTATGAAAGTGGAAAAGTATATTTCTAAGTTAGTTTTGCGTGTATAGGATGCGGATGTGTTTGAACACACACAATTTCTCTTTAAATTTTATCAAATTAAAAAAAACTAAACCCACTTGAATTAGGTTTTTTTATTCTACGGAAACGTTACATAATATAAAATTCGAATTATACGTGTTATACATGAGATATTACTTTCAGATTTCTTTTATGAAATGTAGTAAGTATTCGTTTTCAAAGTTAAAAATATTTTGGCATAAAATGACTAGATTACTTAGGAAAACTTTCCATTCATGGAAGTATTCTTCTTGGGGAAAAAATGTTTATTTGATTTTTAAAATTTCACAAAAGAAGAAATCAAAATTCCATTTCTGTATTCGATTTTGAAACCAATAAATAAACTCTATTTTTCATGAGTTAAAAAAATCAGAAATTCGAAGAGACTTTTGTTGTTCTCAAATCAGAAATGAAAATTTCCAATGCTACAGAGAAAGAATTTTTGTGCAACCTCACAAAGTCAAATTCTATCATCATGCAGCTTATCATTGCATCAGCCAAATCATATATATGTTCCTTTTTTGCATTTGTCAGAGGTAAAAAAAAATTAACTTTGATTTACAGCTGCAGGCAACACAAAATTTGTATTCTTAGATTGAATCTATGATTTTGATCTTTTTGCTTGTATTCTAGAAATTTAGCATATATATATAGAATAAATTTGGTTTCCATATATAACGGATTTTTGGATTCCTGGTTCTATTTTATGTAGAAGATTTCACATTTTCGTGGTAGAAAGGAAATGCAATATATTTGATCATACATTAATAGCTTTGGATCCTTTTGTATTTATACATTTTCACAATTTTTTATATCTGTTATTTAAGAAACAATCACATATTTTTCCAAACAGCAATACAACTTCAATGTTTCAATACTTAACTGTTTTTCAGATTTCAATTAGTTTTTTTTTTCTTTTTGTACACTTATTTGTTTTACGTAGCATAGGAAATGGAGGTAGATGTTAATGAAATGCAAACACATTCCGCCCACAAAAAAAAAAAAAAAAAAAAGCATGCAATTAGTTTACAAACGCCGCTAGATTTTATTTTCTCATTATCCCATTTAAGATAATTTATCCCCTTAAATGCATACTTAAATAAATTTGCAGTAAAAATTGGTTTGAAACTTACCTATTTAATTCCATATATAAATTCCGAACTTTAAAAAATGATAAAACGGAAAAAAAAAAATTGTAATTTAATCTCGTTCCATATGTTTGTTGGGAAATAAAATATAAAAACGAAGTATTTTAGATTTAAAAATGCATATTTCGTTTTATTTCTGTATTTAAGTTATTATTTTCTCAGTTGTAGTTCAGTACTTGGAAAGTACTTTACGTTTGTGTGTATGCGTATTACAAAAAATAAGTAAATATTCTCTTCTAATTTTAAGAAACAACAGACTGTTTAATATTTGTTTGCATGCTTTTGTTGCAGGAAAAAATTTCTTTAATGTAACATGCGAGTAAAATACAGAAAGCATTAAGGCTAAATAAAACGAGTAATATCAGATAAAATGTTATCAACAATTTTTAACATATCCATCTGGGTGGCATTGTCAGTTTGTCGCTCGCCTTGCACGCTCAAGTTGGAAGGATCGACGCTGGCCTATGTTGTTGGATTTCGACGTTGCTAAAAATCAACAGCGTTCACATGTCGTATGGTTATACTGCATGTAAATTATTCCTTGATTGCCTGTTTGTCTTGGGTGTTCTCTAAAAAATTAAATTCTGAAGAACAGTTTCACATTTTCAGAACTGACATGTCTCACTCTGGAGAGAAAAATGGGCGTCAAAACTATTTTCAACGATTGGTATACTACCTATATGATGGTATACCAATAGAGGTACAAAAAGAGATACCAATTCCCGGGTAATGGATTAGGTCTTCAATATTAAAACACTAATATGCATCGCCCGAAATATCACAAAAGGAAAAAAAAGTTAATATTGTTCTAATTTTCAAAAAAATGTAAGTAAAATTCCTTACGGGATTTTTAATTATTATTATTATTATTGAATTAATTTTGTACATTATTTTTAGTTGTATGAAATATTACTTCATCATTTCAATTCCTGTATACTTATCTAAAATAACTAATAATATCACGTGCAATATGTTCTGTTTGATAAAAAAATAGCTGGAAAAAAATGAGAAAGCTAAATGAAAAATCTAATGATGTTGTGGATGAAACAATGTCTGCTAGAGGACTAAGGGAGATTCTCCGTGTCGCCCTAATCCTAGGGCAAGCAGCAGCTAGGGCGTTTTCCAATAGTGAATGTAACGAGATACTTATTATTTTTTCGTATATTTTCTGTGCTATGATGGGTAACTGCTACCAGGCAGTTTTTATAATAGTCAAGCTATCAATATGCATTACAGTAAAATATACAATTCTCTCTATAATTAGATAATTCGGAAAGTAATATTAATGTTTGAGTATTTTTCTATCTGCAGAAATGTGTGCTGTTCCTGTTTGATCTGTGCAACCTGTTGGCAACAGTTTTTTTTTTTTTTTTTGCAATTTGGCTATATATTCTGGCCATGGTTGAAAATTAGGACAACCGTCGCCAAAAGCCATCGAGTAGCTGAACGTTATACCCATTTACCCACTCACTTGGCGAATGTATTCATATGCTGGCAATAGTTCTCTTCCCAACCTACATTTGCATTAGATATTATAATACCTGGCAACAGTTTTTTCACTGTCTGCATTTTGGCTAGATATGTTATTAGGATCGCGGAATGATTATACATATGATATTTTGAATGCTGCTCTCTATTTGATGCAAATATTCTAAAGACTGAACTGTAATAACCGTGAGTAAAGGAAATTGCCCTTTATTGGATTTGCTTAGGAGATTTGTGTGTGCAGTATTGGAATAAATCATTTAAAATGTCATTTGTGTTCAAAATCTTTTGTCTACAGATCTTCCTCTTACAATGTCATTAAAAAATAAAAGAAGCAAACTGCTGCAAAAAATTAACTACTGTATTATGTACTTTATATATTTTTACTTTCGACATTCTTTCAGCAGATTTAGATGTAAATATAAATATCGGACGAATATACAGCCTTTAGTTTAATGCATGCCACTAGAAATATGTATAACATTGTATATAAAACATGACATTTAAAGTGATAGGCGGCCATTGGGCATCTAACCATTGCGCATGCGTGTTTTTTGTTTGTTTGTTTGTGATGACTCTTTATTCCTGTTTTACAAAACAGAAAATGCAGCATAGGACGAAGAAAAAGAAAACACTCTTCCTTTGCAGAAAAATTTCGTTTCCAATTCAGGAAATTAAAGAAAAAAGTATTTTTTTTTACCCAGGATTTTACTGGAAACTAGAAATCCTTAAACCAAAGAAGAGAATACGGATTATAGACTTTATTCGGAATCGGAAAACACTAGAGATATCTTCAAAATAATAAAAGAACAAATGGAGTTTCCTAGCGAAAAAAACACAGTTGTTTTATTCTGTCTAGTAGTTTAATAGAGCGACAATAAAACCGAAGAGAAAGAGAATAAAAGAATAACATATATTTTGAAAAAACAGTATCTATTGAGCTTATATCAATGGAAGATTTTTCGATTTTATTTATTACTAGATTTTTATCTATCATCCTTCGATGTATGAAATAATACATAAGAAAAAAAGCAACATACGCTTGAATGAAAAGTAGAGATACATGTTTGATGCGTATGAATGGTAATACAAATATTCAGTTAAATTTTTGGAAAAACTTCAATTATTTGATATTTAAAACTTAAATTATATCCAGATAATTCAATGATCAGTACATGTGAAGAATGCTGCTGCAAAATTTAAAAACAACTTCGATTTTATTATAGATAATTCCAACAAAAAGGGTTTTATGCGTATAATTTCTATTTATAACATCTGAAAAATGTATTTGGTTAAAATATAACTCCAATATCATTGTGTTTACTTCATTGCATGAAAATTACATTAAAAATTAGCCTAGAGAGTTTTAATATTTTGAAAAATACTCTTCGGAATTATTCTCGAATATGTGTTTATTAACATTTTTTTTTTCAAAAATGACCGGGTGTTACTTGATAACCTTTAGAGAAACATAAGGTTATTAAGAGTAAATGTTCGCGTATGTAGCTGCATATGTGCTTAGAAGAGTGCTTTCCAAACATTAAATATTGACGAACCGATTTTCAGTCATAAATTTCATCGCCCCTTCTTACAATAATATTGTATCGGATGCAATAATAATGTACTTAGAAGCTAAAGCTACAAAATACGACTTTAATTATAAACAGTATGTATTAATTATGATGTAACAGTATGTATTATCAAGGTATGTATTAAATTTTGAATATGGCATGTCCATGAGAGTGACTAGTAATTACTAATTTTTTTTAAATTTAGTATCCATAAATTAGCCATCAAATACTTTGTGCAGCACTGATACATTTGTAAAAATATATTACATCAGTGTGAGTGTGTATTTTTTTTATTGTGACAGAATATATTTTGTTTTGCTTACTCTCAGTAAACTGATAATGCTTTTAAGTATTTTACTTCCTATTTTTCAATACACTCACGCTCCCCTACGTAGCTTTATCACACCCCTTAAGGTAAGGTGTCACAGTTTGATAAACACTGGTTTAGATGTAAAATATATTAAAATTATAAAAACAATGCATGGGAATGTGTACTTTTTTTGGAGGGATGTGTGTGTGAGAGATTAATTTCGCACTTTAAAACAACGTAAGTTATATTAGCAATATATCTCGTAATTCTGAACCTCATTCAAATGACGAGGATGGTACCTGAGCTAGCCCTCTTTTAATTCACCTCACCAATGGTAGTTTTTTTTTTATCTATGTGTCCATTCAATTTGAATCAATGCTAGTTTTATCAAACATATGTTTCCTTTTGTTAAAATATAATTTACTGCACAAATTTATAATTAATGAACATTATAAGTCATGTGAGGAAACATAGTACTATATTTTTACACGCCACTATAAACTTAAATAAGTAATTGTATTCCTGTTTATGAAGTTATTTAAAAATATACGTTGCTCTCTGTATACTTGTATGTCTATTCTCTTACTAGCACATTTAAAGCAGAAAACAGAAATATATAAACGAAGGAAATTAAAAGTTGAATAAAATAGTCAATTTAACTTCAGTAACTTACATGGATTATGTGTGTTTCCTTGAATATGTTTGAAATAACTTTATGTAAACTAGCATCTCTTAAAAATAGAGCCTCTAATAGGCTGCACATTAGCAACAAAGCCTTGCGAACAATGCAAGTCCCCAAATGCATGTAAAATTGTAATACATATTTTGTACCATTCTTCGCTTTAAGTTTATTCCTTTACTTCAGTTAGGAAAAAAAAATCAACGAAGAATAAATATTAGAAATATTTCCATTTATCTGCCGAAACTCACAGAAAATAAGTAATAGAAATACACCCAGTGAAAAAATAAGTAAATTAAACTATCTTTTTTTCCAATTTTTTATACTACTTGCATTCCAATTTCAGAAAATTACTTTTATTTATTATTTAAAAAAATTTAAATTTTTAGTTTTAGATGTATGGTGAAAATTGTAAGAAATATAAATAAAATAATGTTAAAATATCTACATTTAAAAATAAATACCTAATATTTTTTAGGAATTTTTAGGGATGTCTTAGTAATAATATTGGAAAAACTTAACAAATAACATTGAAAGCTTGTCTTACTATCTATTACTGGATTCTAAGTGGTTTGTATTTTATATTAGAACATATTTCGCATTTTGACTGATCATATAAGCATTAGTTATTGAGGGAAAATATTTGAGACTATGATTTCATTTTACTTTTTTTTAATGAAAGAAGTTATGCAAAGCAAAATATACTTTTTGATAAGAAAATAAATGCTTTACTTAATATAAACGAATAATATTGATGTAAAGTTATGCTTACCCAGTATAAGTAATATCTAAGTAAGCCAGTAACAGCTTCCGGACAGGAGTGATCCCTTTTGTCTAGTGGTATGGTAAGCACTTACGAACCCATAGGTCGCGGGTTCTAATCCTCCGATATTGGTGACCTTGGCTGAAAAGAAAAACGCAAAACCTTCTAATGTGTTATGGCGCCATCTACCCGAAAGAAGAGCAAGCAAAGTCGTCAAAACTCACTTGACGCAGCAAAGTCGTTGGACCCTCTCCACGCAGCAATGTCGTCGGTATCCCTCCACGCAGCAAAGTCGCCGGACTCACTCCACGCAGCAAAGTCGTCAGATTCACTTGACGCCAAAGTAACAACTCCCATCCTCGCCATAACAACAAAATATCTCGTTCGTTCGCCTATCCACCGACTCACTGGTGGGGGAGTACTGTGGCGATATCTAAGTAAGCCAGTAACAGCCTCCGGACAGGAGTGGTCACTTTTGTCTAGTGGTAAGTTACGCGCTTACGAACCCATAGGTCGCGAGTTCTAAACCAGCACAATACGCTTATATTAATCATTATTATTTTTACTTTCATTTTGCTTGATTTATCAGTATCTAACTAGATATTTAAAAGCATAAAATTGGTCTTTTATTTTGTTTTTTGAAGAAACATGTTCGAAAATGTTCTGGTATTTATTTAATGATATATTTTATAAGCAGGTGAAAAACAAGGATACACACAAAAAATAAGAACATTTTCAACAAAAGTTCAGTTTTTAATTAAAAATACCGCATTTTACTGAATATAACCTCGTAAAAAGCTTTTTACAGGCTTAACGATCGATTATATTTGCTCTAGTTAAATATTTAACAATTATAATAAAATGTGTGTGTAAAAAATTCCCATTGTTGATAAATGAAATTAACATTTTTTTATAGAAATATAAATTTACAAAAGCATTTTGTATTTTGAAAATGTAATTTTAAAAATCAATAACGAAAATCTAAATGAAGAGCTTCCAATAAACTTTCATTTCAAAAAATGTATAAAATCAATTACTCAGCAAAAATACCGATGCTTAAAAAACCCAAACAATTTCTTTACAGGAAAACATTCTACAAAAGCTCGGTTTTTTCCCAAGAATTTCTTCGATCATATTCCATTTTTAGATAAAAAAAAATCAGATAAATAAAATAATGGTATCATTTTTATTTTTTTATCAGAAAGCTCTGAAACATTTCATTGATGCTGAAATGTGATATTTGATAAATGGCACACTTTCAAAAGCCCACTACATTATCTTTCTACCATATATTACTCCATCAACAGTTGCCCTTGACAGCTTAAGATCAAAAAAGTAGGCTTTAGTTGGAAAAAAAAATGTTCTTCCAAAAATAAAGTACATCTCGATTTCGAAATGGAAACCTTTCATTCCACTCACACAAGAAGCATTTCTTAAAGCTTAAGGTGAAAACTTTTATACCAAGTTGGTTATAAAAGGATAGATATAAAATTTTAATAATAAAAAGAAATGACAGAGATAGGATTTCTCTTTCATTTTTGATATTTTTAAGATTCCTGTTGAAATAGTACGTGCGATTTGCATTTAGTCTTTCCAATACGAAAATTCAGTTACCTTTTGTCTTTAGTTGATGATCGTATACATTCTTTCGAAAAGTTCTTATTTTATTTAAATATGATAAATTGTTAGTTTTTCCTCTGAGAAGGAATACATTTCCTCTTCAGTAGCCTTATTCTTTTCTTTGTAAAGTTAAAATCCTGTTTGGTACTGCATTCATAAACTATTATTTAAGAATCCAAAAATTGATGCGTTTTTCATTTCACGCTGAAATAAGCACATTTGAATTTTTTTTAAGAATTATGTTTAACAAAGTTTCTTTCAGGAGATAAATGCAAGAAAACACTTTTAAAAGTAGCTTTGTATTTTGTTGTATTTAAATATATTTAACAAATTTCGTACAAACATGCTAATGGATGTAGAAAAAATAGTTTCCTACCCTTTATATTATGATAATGATTTAAGGAACAGTGATGTTGATGCTAAGTAAAATTATGAAGTTTCCAGATATTCATTTAATCTCAATGATTAAGCAGATTAATTCATGGTTGCTGTATTTTTAATCGTATTGTGAAACATTCAATTAAAAATAAATTAATGGCAATAGAGCTTCGTCAAAATGAATTATTGATAATTTAAAATTACCAATGGGATATTGAAAATTTAGTTGGCACGGCAGATTTCAAAAGAAAACGAAACACTTAATTAAACTGAAGGCTCATAAAAATTCTACATCTGTCACATGAAAAAAAGAAAAAAATGTTCTTTAAAATTAGCAGTTTATTGCCTGAATTTTAATGAAAACATGTGGACATATATTTTGTCACTATTACTTTCTGACTAAACAAATAGTATCTAATTAATAGGGGAAATGATAAATCAATGCTGAAATAGTCAAATTTAATTGGATATAGTATTTTGTATGGCACATAATATATCATTAAAAAACCGACACCGTCCAAAAGTTATTTTCAACAATTCTAATTAATAAACTGAACATCTTAAATGAGTTATAGTCCAGTACTCGTTAGAAAAAAATATTATTTATGCGTGTAGATTTGATTGTTTGATTGGAATTAAAATATTAAGTTGCAATTAATTTCATTTGGAATCAAAATTTACTTGCATCCTAGAAAGACACAATAAATGAATGCTTTTCTGTGCCATTTTCAAAAAAATAAGTAAATAAATAAACGTGACCTTCAGAAACCTATATATGACCTTCAGAAACCACATCAAAAGTACTACTACTTTTGGGGCGCTCACTTTTAAAAGAATCGCTAAAGTTCTCGCGCGTGATTTCTGTGAATAATATGTTGCCCATAAAATTTTCTTTGACAATTATATTCAAATTGAGTTTTTTAAGGATTAGGCATTTATATAGCTATCGGAGAAAACTATGAACACTTTTGATCTAATTTTTGGTATAAATACAAGATAATTTCATCTTCATTGAACATATGTAATAGATATTGTTAGGGTTCATGAATGCCACTAGATGGCGCTATTTAAATTATAAGGAGTGTATTTTTGTTTACCAGCCAGAATGTAAGAACAAAGAATTGATACCCGACTGAAAGGGCCACATTTGCTCTATGTTAGCGATATTTTTTTATATATATTATGTGGAATAAACTATTAGAAAAGAGATCAACAGATATTTTTCTCTTCAATACATTAAGATGACCAGAGCATTGAATAGATATAAATTGCGTAATCATATGTGTTGCTACATGTCGTAATGCGTTTTACAATGAAGTCGTTAAATTCGAAATATATTCGAATCTATAGATTTATGATCAAAAAGAAATGCTCTAGACCAGCGATACTCAACCTGCGGCCTGGTCATGCCCATTAATCTGAGAAATTCATTTATTTATTTTTTAAAATTTGGTGGTAAATTCTTGATTAAGAAATCAAGAATATCAATTTTGTCTTTTGCTGTCGATATCGTATAGGTGAGAAATGATAATTTTTTCCTGATTAGTGATAATAGACAACAGTGAATTAGCGAGCATTTTATGTGTGAAACTAATTTTTAACTGTCTTTCATATCTTGCAAGCGAAACATATTCGCAGAAAATAGATTGTTTCAAGACGATTGCGAAGTTGACTATTTTGGAGTATAAAAAAAACATGGATGAGTAATTGTTTGATTTGTTACGAAAGTGTTGTATTTTTTAAAAAATATCAAAAAACATGAATCATCGAATGACCTTTTTTCTCGAAACCCTCTTTCAAGAGGTGATAAGTAGGCTTTCTTGAATAATCTTTGCAACAGTAAAATGTTTTTTGTCAGTGGTAATGTAATGTCACTGCGATAACAAAGGCACCCTATGGAATTTGTTATATCATGGTTAATCATACGAAACCGTTTACTGATATTGAAATTTCTGAAAGACTTATTCTTAACTGCTTCCAATTTAGAAAAAAATCAGTGATAAAAATTAAAATATTAATTAAAAACAAAGCAAAATAAGATTTTTAATATTTTGATCAATTTTTAAATTTTCTATGTTATCTTGGTCTTAAAGGATTTCTCCTCCTCCTCCATTAATCATCAATTTGCGGTCCGCGTGGAATAGGCATCATATATATGTGGCCCGAGAGAAAAAAAGGTCGAATTCCTACTGTCTAGACCCTCCATGGCTTATAAACTCTACTCAATAGCTCTTTTGGCTCAAAGGTGTAGGAACACTACTGCAGAGGTCTCAAATGACAATAACTGCTACAACGGTGTCAACGTAAGCAAACTTTGGATGCCTCTACACAAGACAAATCTTTTTTATAACCGACAAAACTTCAGCGCCTGTCTAGGCAAGAGAGCGCGTTACCTTGGCCAGACAGTAATAAATGCATGTATTTCTTCAATGATGGGTCCTGATTTTTTTTCAAAGTGATGTAGCTGTGGAATATAAGAGCGATTGATGTAGGTTAAATATTTATGCTGTAATACAACTAAAGTTTTAATCCACATTTGAAAATCTTCTAGTACGTAGTTTTGATAGAAAAACAGACACAAGAATTTTCAATTAATAACATTTGAATTTAAAATTATTTGATTTCTTGAAGATAAACAAAGTTTCTTATATTATATAACTATATACTTATAATATATACAAATATCCCATGTTTTGATACTGATCGCTCGTAATGGAAATGATAACATATTACCACTAATGATGGTCCAAAATTATTTAAAAACTTCTTAGTTCTACTAAGTTTAACCAAAAATTAAGAAAACTATGAATATCCTTAATGAATACTTAGTTTAATTACCTAAACTTTTGTTTTCGATACCAAGTAACATCACTGAAAATTCAAAGAATGTCCTTAAATTTGGAGTATAGTTAATTGCGAAATAAAATAACCAATTATATTTCTCTTGATAACCTAACATCTCGAACAAAGAACGACATTGATCCAGAAATTGTCTAGGCAATAACCATTTGAAAGTATTCCCTATTTCATTTCATATCGATTCGACACTGAACAATCCCACATGTAAAATAAGAAGCGGCCTTTGTTCACAATAAATCATCTGAGACCATTCCTAACCTGTTCTGTCGAAAAGCCCCGATCACCCAGGGCTTGTATCCCTTTCCTATCAGCGTTTGCATAAATTTTACAGAGTTTTCGGCTTCCTGAAAATCAGAAATTCGGAACCTCATTAGTAGGACACACCTTTTAATTGTCCACGGAGATTTTAATGCGTCCCATTTCTCCTCGGAGGGGGAAATCCAATTAATAGAAGCACTGTGGGGAAGAGACGAGCTATGGTGTTTGAAATTTGAATTATTAATTACAGCCTGATCAGTTTAAGTCCTCTTAGATTAAATAATCTGGGCTCTTTATAATAATTCATTTACAAGTTCTGTAATAACGGGAAAAGCGTTTAATTAGAATTAAAAGTAGAATTAAAAAGAAAGGTTGTAGAAGCATCTGATACCAATTTGTTTCAGCTGTAATTTATGATTTTTTGCTTGTTTATTAATGTTGCGTAATTAATTTTTCCCGTTATTAAAAACTCTGATTAAAATAAAGATCGTAATTATAATAAATGCACATTTTATGCATTTCTTTCTTCTGCCTTCATTATTTTTTTCTAATTGCTTATGTTTCTTGTACTATCTATTTGGGCCTTTCGCGTATTTGTATTTTTTATTATATTGCTGCTTATGTTAATTCAATAGCTCAATGTTAGGTAAAAACGATTTAAAAACGTCTTTTAGTTGATGCATCATTAAATACCCTGCCACTCTTAAATTTAAAACATTTAAATATTTTAATATTGACTTTTTTTTGTTTGTATAACGAATTGTTAGTTACATCATGAGAGTGAAAACATCAGGAGTATACATCATGAGTGTAATAAATATGTAATTTTAATTTTTCATATAGAAACATACATAAGCTTCAGCTCGTGTATGCAATTATGGAAAAATAGTCAATCAATAGATTGTTTATTATATTCTGTTTATTACCATCACAGTTTAGAACCCTATATGCTGTTGATAATACAATTCATAGTTTCAAACCAGCTATTATAAGTACTGTGAATAATTTTACCACACACACAGTTTAGTTTACCCTTAAAGGAAGGAGATATACATGCCTATGTAGTATGCCATTTAGAAAACTTCTAATTCATTCCACTAAAGGATTACGACTTCTCGAAATCTTCGTATGATGGAATTTCTATCTAACGTATGCATATATTCCATCATACATGAGAATTGCTTCCTATAAATTCATTTTCAGGACCATTTTACTGAAATACCACCATCCAAATCAAAATTGCACTATTGATATGAAATATGTCCAAGACGTCTTTAAGGTAATCAAGTACTTGCGACAACTCTTTTTTAAAAAAATGGAGATATAGCGATTTTTTTGCTAGTTTCAGATTTGCTTAGAACCATTTAAGAAAAATATGCTACAATTAAGAATAGAAAAATAAATTAGTATTAATAAAATGGGAAAAATGGGTAAAAATTTACAGAAAATAACATAATCGCTGCCCATTCTGTACCAAACGTTTATGAACAGATTTTCAATTTTTCAATTCTGATGTGTGTTGCTATATAATTCCTTCTTGAAATCACTTTCAAAATAAGAGATATTTTAGTTTTTACAAAAACTATAGTTTATTATTACATGAAATTGCTTAAAGTAACAGTTATTATATTAACATAAAGGGCTGTAAATTTTGTAATAAAACAGTGATTGATAAATCTGAGGTCAAAAGACTTTTACTATTACACACAACGTACACAAAAAAACTTCAGCTAATTATTTTCAAAACTTTTTTAGCAATCACAAAAAAAAAATTTAAAAAATAAAGGAACATCTTACTTATCTAAATCACAATAAAGTGCAAAAACTACTTTACTTACAATTGCATCCGAATTATCTTTTTTTCGAAATAATCTATAATCCCTGACGGGTAAGGCTTAGAAACTGTGCTTAAATGTGTACCTTCCTCACAATCAGATTCTTTCCTTTTCAACAAATTTGTATCATGCTTCGTTTTTAAATGTGCATGGAGTCCGCTTGTATTTCCTACATTCACTTCAATAATTCTAGAACATTTTCTACCATATGCCATCATATTCTTTTCATCAAAAAAATAAAACCAAACCGAAGTTTTATCAGCTGATTTTTCATGTTTTGCAAAGTTATTCTTATTCATTATCATGGGTTATATTATTTATGAGTATATATATAATGAATCTGAAAAAAAACATTTTGAATTCTAAAGTATGATATGCAAATGGAATGTGAATAGCAAACTCACCAATTTAGAAAATATCGAAATATTATGCATTACTTCACAAGTACAACCTAGGTTTCTCAGATACGAATATCAGACTACAAATCCTATGCAAGTACAGTACCGTTCGGAACTGTAATAGGACAGTTTTGGCCTTGGATAGTTCAGATATTTTATAAGTTCTCTTGATTGCAGGAGGAAACTAAGAATTTACAGTCTATCTAATTTCGTCCGTTAGGGAGACGTTGTAGTAACGAGTGTTGATGGATGAAGGAAGGCAAATGAGCTTGGATATGTTTTT
Organism: Trichonephila clavata; assembly: GCA_019973975.1. Lineage (NCBI taxonomy): Eukaryota > Metazoa > Arthropoda > Arachnida > Araneae > Nephilidae > Trichonephila > Trichonephila clavata. Next base: position 37,663 of record BMAO01019231.1, read on the forward strand.
CTTCTTTCAACGAGAACTTAGGAGTAGTGTATTAGTTCTTTTTGTCAGGGAAATAATTTATTATATGTCTACATTTTTTAAGTTCAGATTAATAGTCTTTTATCCTGTTGTATCTGGTAATGAAAACAAATCAGATGATAGGTTTAATGAGTTAGTTGCCTTAGAATTGTAGCACGAGCTAGGAAAAATAAAAATAAGAACAATGAAATGAACAGAAAAAAGACGATTAATATTTTCACCTTCTGAAATGGATGTAAAATTATTTCATTTATAATATATTTTAATCATGGTGCAGTGATTAACACGATAACATAAAAACAAAAACGTACACTAGTTTGCTATGTTGGCAATCCCTGCACATCTAAACAATTTCTAGTAAATACCGAAAAACCGGTATTAAAACTTGTGAATCCCGGTATTTCAAAACCGTTCAAATGGTTCAAAATACCGTTACTCGGTAGCCCGGAAAACCAATATTGTAATCCCTATATACAACTCTTTAAGTTCATAAAGTATTTCATTTTTTTAAAACATAATTTGTTATTTGTAAATCTAATTTTTTCGCTGTCATCCCTTTTATTTTTTTTCAAAAGCTCTCACTTTCATACCTGGATAAATGGAAAAAAAAGAATAATTTAAATAACCATGAGTGCCAAGAAAACAGACTCAGACACACATACTTAGCCAAAGCAATGTCTCTCAATAAAAAACAAATTCTAGTATGTTTGCACTGCTCCCGAACGTTGAATGTTAGAAGAAAAACCAAGGTCATATAGTTGATTGAAATGTTTCAGATTGTATATTAAAATCTAACTCTTTCACAGAAGTATCCTTTTTTTTTAGAAAAGGGGAAATTACCGTTTCTTCATCAACCGTTGTATTTGCTTAAGTCAACACGTCTGCGTGGTTTGAAAATATTTTATCAATTGAATCAGGTGCACCATTAAATAAATCAAGGCCGAAACAATTATATTTAGTTGCGTCTGATTTCATTCCTTCAAAATATTTTCTTTGCGTGTTTTTAAATCAAAATCGTTCTGAAAAAAAAGGAAGAAGTCTCTATTTTTGACTCGATCGTCTCTCATAGAGTTCATCTTGTATAATTTTATACAATAATTTTACTGTGGAAGAAAAGATGCAGATTTTAAAAATTTGGATCGGTGTATCCTGTGGGGCTCAGATCTTCAAACTTTTTTTTCGATTCACGAGACCCTAAGAACTATATGATGTTTTTGGAGAATTCCATTCAATTCTTAGAATAAACAGTGAAAAACGTTTTACAAGAAAACGCTTAAGACGAAATATCGATTAGCATGAAATAATACAACAATTCCTGTTGAATAGTAAAAGCCATTAGGTAGCGCTGTTGCAGTGAGCCGCTTCCCTTTAGAAGTGGTTGTGTGGCAACAGTCAGTGCATATCTTTCTTAAGATGTACATACTGTCTAATGAAACATTCTCTTGTGAAATATTCAAGTGTCGAAATTCTAACTTGTGAACTATGCTCTTACATGTGAACTTATATTCATATTGAAATTTTCCTCAGCATTGAAATATATCCAATAGTATCAAATTGTACTTAGACTTTTTATTGAATCAATTTTCTTTCAACAGACTTGAATTCGAAACCGAAACCTTTAGTTTTAGATTACAATTTATTACATTCCGCTAAATTCGTCGGTTGTTCTAATACACAAACAGCCCCGAAACACTAGTATATATTTTCAAGCATTTTTTTTTCTCTTAACACGAAACGAAAATCACTGAACTCAATAAGAGGATTAAAAATTGTTTCCGTCATGCAAGATTCTTAAAGTATTAGATTTTTTGGCGGCAAAAGAAATGGAAAATTTGGAAATTGAGCCGATACTTCACGAAATGTTTGAGAAAGTTTCTGTATTATTGGACTGTCCTACAGTATCATCCGAAGAATTCGTTGCAGCGTATGACAACAATGCGTGTTCAATCCCAATTATGGAATACACAGACATTTTGGAGTTTGTTTAAAGCTAAAAAAATATCATTGATGCAGATTCTGATTACGAAAATGAAATGAATAATGCAGCTTCTGTTCTCACGTCATCCTAAATTAGGAACATCATGAAAAGAATTCGCAGTTACTTAGGCGCACATTCTCCAAAAATGAAATGAATTATAAAATGAACAGCTTGAAGAATAAAATGAACAATTTGTTGACGATTTGATGCTAAAAAATGCAATGCAATTAAAAATATCAGATTATTTTCCAATAACTGGAAGCGTATTTGGTTTTTCAAAAAAAACCTGGGAAATTTTGTATTAAATTTCATTAAGTTCTTATGAATCATTTTTTCCACTGATTTTTATTAAAGACTTCCATATATGATACATATATGTGCAATTAAAATGTACTTTAAAAATTTAATTTTGTTGAAACCATTTTTTTTTTAATATCCTGTTACACGAAATTATTTTCACATGAAAAAAAATATTTCAGTCCCCTCAGTTTCGTGTCAATTATATAATGTTCCCAATATATTAAAATAATATTTAAAATGGATCATCATGTTGTAGGTACTTTATGTATAAAAATTATTGCATTTGATATTAAAACATTTTAGTACAATGCTAAGATGATTTCGTCAATAATAACATTAATTTGTGCTTCAGATATGACTTACTTATGTAACTGGGATGAGCTTACATCTTTTTTTATAGAAACTAGCAAAATCTATGTTTGTTCAAATTATTTGCAGTCACATTTAATATTAAATATCTGACTTGCTTTTATATTTGGATTTTGTTTCCGTATACTTTGAAATATATTTCGATTAAATAAATTGTTCTTATTGATATTTATACCTGTGTGAGAAATCCTGTATATTCAGCATGAGAAAGTTTCAATTTGAAACTTAGGAACTGTTCATACTGATAAATTTAGATTTTAACGTCAAATCACTTGAAATATCAATAGGCTGTTCCCTGTCCTGTATTGGCAAACCCCTTCCAATTTATCGTATATTCCTTTATTTTATTATAATAAAAGTTAAGAAATGTATTATAAAAAAAGTGAAAATATGTATAAATAAAATTTTCAATTTTAATGACTGATGAGTTAGCTTTGTTTTGAAGAAAAAAAGGTTTAAAGTCGGGTTCCGTTTTTCATGTGTGTAAACTATTTCATCTATTCAGTTATGTATTTCTGTATTTTATTTTTTCCAACTAATCTTAAAAAAGACATTTCACAGAAATATGTTGCAAAAAAAGATCACAAAGACTTTTAAATCTTTTTACCGAAATTAGAGGAATTTTTGTGTAAATTTTTAACCAAAAATCAAGATTTTCTCTTTCATATCTACATTTTAGCATTGTATTAGTTTTTCCTGCTCTATCAGTAATAAGTTTTGAATTGTATTACAATATTGAATTTTTGATTGTTTTATCAAGTCATGGAACTCTTCTTGTTGAGGAAAGAAAACCCCTTGGTGTGGATTTAATTGTAAAATATTCTCTTGAATTAAGACTTTCGCATCTTTAATCAAACTTATTCCATTTTCGGTTAGAGAAAATTGCTGAATTTCTTAAAACATTGCGTATAATTATTTTTCACATACGATTCCCACAGCTAGAACTCAAAACTTAAAGAATTGATTTAAGCATTCAATTTGTCTTTCCGTTTAATAATACTTACTTTAAGGCATTGTCAGAAGACATATGTTAAATTCACTCGCTTAAGAGTTATAAATGTATTAGTCAAATATGCTAAATTACATAGGTCATATAAATTTTACAGAGAACAATGTACATCGATTTTTGTAGGCACGTTTATAATTTTTAATTAAATAATTTGTTGTTGTTTTTTACTTTTGGATCCCCAGGGTTCCGTGGAATACAGTTTGAAGACCACTGCTGATGGGTAACCATTGTTCAAAATGTAATTAACAAAAGGCTAAATGTAATCATAGTTAAATCACCGGTATATTGTTTTTCTAATATTAAATGCTTATATGCTATCTTATAATATATTCTGAAGATGTTAGATGAGTTTCCCTTATTTTTACTTTTAAATTGCTTTTACATGAAAATAAGTCTTTCTCTAAAATGGAGTGTGAAGAAAGAGTGAAACCAGTGAAAGCAACATAATTATGTGTAATTGTACTAGTCTTAGTATATATGAATGAGATATATTTTTCAACATTACACATTACATGGAGTAAAAAAGGCAACATATAGAAGATAATGAAAAATCTAATATATATATATATATTTATATATATTAGATTTTTAGATTTAGATGCAAATTACACGTGGTTGGTTTTAGGCCTAACTTTTCAATATGGGTATGTTTTCCTGTTATGTTGGATCCATAAAATATATTTAACCCTAATTTTGCTGGTCCTAATTCAGCAACAGCTTTAGAAATCATAATAGGTCTTCATTTTAGTCTATTGACTCTTTTGTTTTCTTACATTTTAAAGTTCTAATTCTGTTCCATGTTATACATATGCTTAGTTTATTCTTCTACAATAGACTTTTCCATCATTTTTAAAGTTGTATTTCTTGAAATCTCATTTTTATATCTTCTATCTTTGTTAGTGATATAATTTTGTATTATCAATTTTATTATGCCATGTATTTCTTTCATTTTAAGTTACTATATATGTATATATATATATATATATAGGTTATAAAAATATATTTCCAGCAAAATAATATAGAAAAATAAACAGTTCACATAATAAATTCACAACAGAGAGTTTTATGGAACTACTTAGTTTAGAAGGAAAGTTATTAAGCCTTTGTGTCTAAAGTCATTTAAAAAAAGTTATTAAGCCTTTATGTCTGAAGTCTAGTTATAATACTCTAAAATTAAAGCTTAGCAAGCATATGAAAATCCTTTTCAGACTCTAACTTGAATATTCCATTTTTTTTGTTTAAATGGTCACGTGTGTTTGACAAGGCTCTAGAAAATCCTTAATCATCCCTTTGCTATGATTTTATAGAGACGGTTTTTGTAGAAAAGATGAGGCCTAGTAATTTCAACTTGCCAAAAGAATTGCCAAGTGAATTCAAATGATTATTTCCCCCTCCACCCTTGCTTTTAACAAACGAAACCGCCTTGGTTAAGCTCCTGCGATATTAATCAAGAGAAGCTCTAGACTTCAGTCGGCGCCACGCGCCATTGCATTTGTTTCTCTCAGCAGATGCACATTATGGACTGTGATTAATAGTCCCAGAGCATAATGGATTTTAGCATCTCCAAATTCGCAAGCGCCGCATTAGGAAGTGTTAAAATGCTTGATCTTGGCAGAATTTAAATAAGCAAATGTCTGCCGAAGAGAAAGGTGAAGACTTTCTACATGCTCCTCCCAAATACTACGAGAAAAATTAGTTTTATTTTAAATAGGATATCTAGACTTTAAAAGTTTTTCTTTTATTCTCATGGAAGAATGGGCAAAGGGCACTGTGTTTTTTCTTGGTTATAGGGGTGAAGTTTATTTCCTGTCTTTATAATTCTTTTTTTTAATCAGAAATTTATTATTTCACTTTCGTTTGCAGGATTTTGAGCTTGAATGGACTTCGTGCTCTTTTTTTTTTAAAAAAAATATATTTAAGCCTTCTTTTTTTCTCCAGATAAAATAAACACTTTTGGCCTTTTCCGTCTATTTCACCAAACGGACAATATATGCATTTATTCATTGAAAAATCCATGATATATAAATAAATTATTACTGTAATTATAGAAACACTGAGAAAGAGTTTCCTACATATTGCAATTTATTAAATTTCCTTTTGATTGTATCTCATTTGTGTATAATATAATAAATAAGTAAGGTATGAGTTGAAATATATATCTTATCATTAAAGTGTATAGTTCAGTTATTTTATAGAATAACTAGGTATTTCATGAAATAACTAGACAAGTTAGTTAAAGTATTAATAAATAAAAAAAAATCATTCTTTACCTAGTTTTTCAACGAAATGAGTAATGGTAGACCATTAAACTAAAAAATAAGTTATTTCTAAGGTTTTTATAAATTAATTGATCATAAATAACTAAAATCTCTTGAAAAATTTAACATGGGGTTTTAATTTTAGTGATGAAGTTCCCCTCTGGCCCACTATCATAGAACAAATTGAACAAAAAGATGCAGTTTGACATGGAGAACCTATGGTTCGAGTTTCAAAGCAGAGACTCAAAAATCCTCAGAAAGATGACGATTTAAAAAAAAAAAATTAAAATACATTAAAAACGTGAAATGG
>BMAO01019232.1:0-25330 GCA_019973975.1 Trichonephila clavata
AAAAAAATGCTATACTTACACTATAATCTATTTAACAAAATGAATGGATTTGTGTTTGATATATATAAAAAAACAAACCATTGAATTGCACTTTAATTAAAATATTCTTTACTATCTGGATTTAAATTAAAGTTTTGTCTGAAATTATAAAGTCAAGATATCTATCTTCATTAATTAATGTATTTCCTTTTTATTATAATCTTCATTTGAAAATGTTGAAGTAATGAAATTCAATAACATTTGCATTTAATTTTCTTGTTGATAATAAGTGTTCCAAAGTGGTAGTAAAAATTTTCTTTCTTTCTTTCTTGTAGTAAACTCTGACGGCAAGTTTTCCTCATTCTGAAGCACAATTATTCCTACATAAAAAATGCAATAATAAAGTAAATTTGACAATATCAATTAAATTGACAATTACTGGATAGATATTGCAAATTAAAATTTTTATACAGCTTTCGCAGCCAGCAATACTCATAAAAAATGAATTATTTTCAAACTATACATAGTTTATTAACTAAAAAATGAAATAAATTTTTTTAAATGTATTTAAATAATAAAAACTATGAAGACCCATTAATTTTAAAAATAAAATTTGAGAAAACATATAGAACACGAACGTATATTTTTTTGCGGCAGTTTCTGAAAAAAAAAAATGAATATAGAATTTTTTAGAAATATTCCCAAATTTTATATTGGAAAGATAGCTGCATTTTTAAGAATAACATTAAAGCTACTTTGGATTTGTATAAATACATTTTGAAAAAACGAATGCAAAGAATGATAGCATTTAATTTTGACTCTTATTTCTTTATTGTGAATGTGGTGTGGCAGTTAGGGAAGGATGTACCCATCTTCCGTCATCCTCTTCCTCTTAAAAATGTGTAGAAATAGCATTTCCAATAATTAAATATCAAACAACAAATTTTAAATTAAAACAAATGTAAAAATTGTTAATAACATTATTCAAGAAAATAAGAGAGAGAGAGAGTTATATATATATTTACATCGCACTATAAAGCTGCACGAACGCTATTGGTGAAGGTCCTCATTATTTTGAACTATGGTCACGTTTTGAGGAAGACACTTCAGCTCTCCTAACTTCCACACCACACCAACGAGAGGAATTGGACCCCTCGACATATTTAAGGTGCATCGGCCACCTTTGCACGGCGGGTCTTCAGCGGTACCAGGCTCAAACTCATGATACGCCAGCTACGAGCGGGTGACCTTGACCATTAAGCTACCACGGTCTAGTGGTCAAGCTGCTCATAAAAACTGGCAGTGCATACATAATTCGATTCAAGGGAATTATAGAAAAAATAACAATTGTGAGAAGTTGAAAAGTTTTATTAATATTTTATCTAAAAAGTTTCAAATTAAAAAAAAAAAAACGAAGAAAAATTTGTAAATTATTTTTTATTGAAATAAATTTTGCAGTCAAAATAAGCTTTTCATTTTTAAAATTTTTTATTAGCATACCTGTGTAAATCAAATATTAATTTTTAACATTAAAATAATGAGTAGTCAAAAATAGTTTTTGAAGATATTAGAAATACTAATATAAAAATATATATGTATATAGCATTTATAAAAAAGTTTAATCGTTAAAATTTTCAAAATAACAGTATATGAAAATCACAGCATAAGTAGAAAATAGTTTTATTGAAAAAAATAAAATGTAAAAACTTAAAAATATATATATATAATATATATATATAAATAGATTTATATAGAAAGTAAACATAGTATGTAATAATAAATAAAGATAAGACAGAAAAAATTTTAAAAATTAAGTTTATTTATATATTTAATACCATTTTAATAAATTTCAATAATATTTATTTCATGTTTAAATATAACGAGATCTCCTTACTTTAAAAAAAATACCAATTGTTTCAAAAGAAAATTAGAAATTTTATTTAAAAAAAAAAAAGAATTATATGTGTAATGGAACTGTTTTTGAGCGCTTACTATACAAACAAATTTCTTATATCTTAATCTTTTCAACTAAAATCAAAATATTGTTCAAAAACTAGTTGAAAATTTCTACCCTGAAATACAAATATTAAAAATTCATTTTTTTAATGTATTCTATTTAAAAGTTGTAATTGTATTTCGAACTCTTTTTTGTGGTGGAAGCCCACAATTTCTAACTCTTTTACTCTAACTTAGTGACGCAGTCAGACGTAAGAAGATCCAACAGACGGGCAACCACATTTGAATGATACTCGCGCTGCTTGGCGTTTTTGGCGTATTCTGAAGCTTGAAAAAGCCCTTGTTTCTGAAGACATCCCACACTTGTGATTGCGCGCTAACTTTCAAATTTGTAAACATTATTATTTTATATTCTTAAAAATATTTAAAGTACTAAAAAGAATTTAAATATATTTTCTACTATTTTAGTTTAAGAAAAGGGACCAAATATATGTAATTTTAGTTTGTATTAGATTTGTTTAGTTTATACTTCCATCCTTTGGCTTCGAATTTTTGTATATTTATAGGCTTAGTAATTATTTTTTATATGTGCCCGCCACATTATGATTTAAATAATTCTGCAGCGCTCTATTGAACAAATTGCTTCTGGAATTGGGAGAAATCTATTACTGGTCACAAATTATGTTGTAAGCGAATTTTTCCGAGAAAAATGCGTGCAGCTGTTAATAGGGAGTGGCTCGCCAAAACAAAGAATTGTTTTGACTACTGAGCCAGAATTATTAGTTAATACTTCGGCTGTAGTGTGTGAATATAGGAAGAGATACTGCTAATGAGTAGGATCGACCTAACAATAAAATTTTTACATTCTAAAATGTGTCACGTTTCAGAGCAGATGGATATATACATTCGTTTGGAAAGGTATTTATTAATAAATTTGTGACATTAATTGTATTCTTTTATATATAAACTTCTTGTAATTATGAAAAAATAGCCTGTGAATTCCACTGTTATTTTCTAAAATTTATATTAAGTTTCCTTTTTGCTGTTCTTGAAAATCCATTTTAGTATTATTGTTTGGATATCAAAGTTTTTAATGTTAATTATTGTTTTATTTTTTAAAATTGTATGGAAATATTCGTTTGGTTTACATCTATTGGATAATTTATATGCAATTCAATAACTCATAAGAAATAATTTATACTAAAGAATAATTCAATAAAGTTAATCATTATTTCTAAAAATTATGTATTAATATGATTCCCTTAATAGTGTAAGAGTGTTTTCTTTTTTAAACTTTCAAGACAGTTTAAAGAGAAATTTCTAAAAGAAATTTCAAACCTTTGTAAATGATAATTACTAAGTAAAGCCAGACAATCAAAGCTGGCTAATGTGTTATTTCATTACAGAATCATCATATATTTCAAAAGATCTTACTATGTCTTTGGAATTTTTATAGAACAGTTGTTTAAAAAATTAGTATACAATAACAATGTTTCAATTTTATGTATCCATATTAATGCAAATAAAGATTGAAACTGACAAAAAAAATTCTCTTTTGGAATACATCTTAGAAAAAATTTTTTCACATGAGTACATAATGAAGTAATGTCACCGATAGTCTTTCTATAGAATATGAAAAATGCATTTTTTAAATTGCAATGAATTTCTTTGTTAAAAAAATAAAATTTTCACATGCTTCACTTGTATTATAATCATGTAATATTAAAATTAAATGTTCATAAATGATGCATGTTAAATAATTGTAATTACTAAAATAAATTAGCTAACAAAAATTTTGTATGCTCCTATATGTAAAAATTTTCACGAAAATAATTTAGCACGTTTCAAACAATTTCTAAAATTTTCCCCATATTTTTATATAATTCATTTTTTTTGTCCAAGGAGACAATAATTTATAAAAAAAAATTCAAACATTTGTAGGTGATAATTACTAAGACTAAAATTGCTAAATATTAGTATTTTATAACATATTTTTAAAAACTTCACAATGTATTGGTATAAATCATACTATTTTAAGGCCTCACAATGCCCTAAACATTTTTAAAAAAAAACAATTTTTGACACTTTCTTGTGGCCCATACCATTGAGAAGCTTGCCACCAAATTATATTATTAAAGATTAAAATCATTATTAAACATCAACAAGTTACCAAAGTTTATCATGAATAAACAGAGTTCCATTCTAATCAAAATAAGATTCTACTTCTTATAAGCAAGATAATTAACTAATTATATCATTAGTTTACAAGGAAAATCCTAAATTTCAAGAAACTTTTCAGTTTCCCAAATTATTCTTGAGCAAAATATTAAATTACTTCAAAGTTTTTCAAAGAAATGCTAAATCAGTACTCATACCATTCCAAAATTAGGAACTTATGTATTAAACTGCCAAATAATATTGCAAAGCAAAAACACATCAAGAACTGAAAAAAATTATGTTATTATTATTAATGAGTTCAAACATGAGAAGGAACAGCTCCAGTTATTGGCTGTATAATGCAACAACATCCCACTGAATCAAATGTCTATACATAAAGCCAGATTTGGTTTCATGATCCTAATTCTCAATAAATATATAATTGATCCAAGTACTCTTGGGTCAATATTTGTAGGTAACTCAATGCGAAAAATTTATTCAGGACTTATAAGCAGGATAATATCAATATTCATGAGTCTTTTAGACTTTTATATTTATGTAAAAATAAATCGATATAAAGCACAAATCTAATCAATAATGATAAATCTTCTACAAATTGTGCAAATACCTATAAATGCTTATTTGTAATACATAGTAAAAAAAATTGTACAAGTGTGTGATAGGTTTATACCACAGTCAAACTCCGAAAAACAAATGTTGTGCTAATAGATACCACACAAATATATTACAATTATTTATTTATTTATTTTGTAAAAGAATTAGGGATTCAAAAATGACTTTATTTTGATCATGTAAGAGTGAGCAGGAATTTTATATTCCATAAATGGACATAAACATATTCTATTATACACAGATTTTAATTAAAATTTTTTAATTCCTTAATTTATTATATTTGGAAATCAATTCTCGATCAATCATATCTTTTACCTAAAATAGCACAGCGAGTAAGGACTTTCAAAATGTTGCATAATTTTTTTTACATGTAATTTTACAAATGGTAAATGATAATTTTGTTTAAAAATGGTACTTGATTAATCATCAAGTATAAACATTAAAGAAGCTGTAGTAAATTAAAGTATTTTTCCATTTCTATAGTGAATGGTTCTCAAAAATGTTTCTTTTTCCCTGTAATATTCTAAAATTATTAAAAACAATAAGTTTTTGATTTATATGTATGTATACCTGTTTTTGATACAACATGTATGGTTACATATCAGATTTTTGCATCCTAATTTTTTAGATAATTAAATACTGAAGTATCTCTGTTAACTACTGTGAAGATGTGTAAAATTTAGATTAACTAAACATATGTTCTATTGTTTGTGTGTTGGACACACCTGTCCTCAATTTTACCAAAAACATATCAATCACTCGCAAAATATTATTTTGGGGGGATATTAAGGTATTTTCAATATTTAAAACATTGAATACACTAAAAAATCTCTTGCAATGAAACCCTCTGTTAAGGTTTTCATATGCAAATCACTTAATGTTATTTGCAATGCATTTATTTTTCTGTGCAATATTCTTCTGCTTCTATTCTGTTTTGTGAAAGGCAAGCTTATCTAGGAAGGAATGGAAAGTGCTGGACTTAATAAGAATGTAACGTTTGCTATCCCTGTATTAAAAGAATGTTTTTAAAATTTTTTTACATAATTATGCATGTATATGTAACTACTCATGAATTTAAAGCTTATAAAAATGTAAAATAAAAATAACGTGAAATTTAAAATGTCAGTTGTAGTATAGTAAAATTGATAATTAGAAATTTTCTTTTATCCTAATTGTTTTTTTAATATTAGGAAAAGTTAATGCAATCAGTATTTTAAGAATATAGATAGATACGTGCTTCTCAATTTCTATATGATCTAGCTCTTCAGTATCGAACTGATTTATTCCCTGATTTTTGGAAAAATAGTGGAATATGAATCTCACAAATTATTAAAATATATTGTATGTTCTTCACCATACAGCATTATACATTTATGGATGCATATTTTTTAAAGTACATATGAACTTCATTAATTTACTTGTATTTGTAAGTGTATTGTTCTGAAAATTACAAAACAATGACTTTGCTGAGCCAGTTCAGTTTCAAAATCTTATCTATCATGCTTGTTAAATTAGTGAAAATAGTTATATAAAGAGAAAAAAGAGGAAAAAAATGTAGATGAGTTCAACTGCATACTTATTCATCAGTTAGAAAATTAGAACAGGTCCCAGAAGTAGAACCCTGGTTTGTTTTTTCGTGTCTGCAAAATTGAAATGCTTTGAAGTCGACACATTTATCAACATACAGTACAATAAAATTTCAAATGACTGCAACATAGAAAATGCATAGATATATATTAACATTATATACACAGTTAGGAAATAAAATGAACAAAGTTATGATGATATTTCTATAAATTAAAAAGTATTTTGTATTGCTACTAAATGGATGGCAAAATTTAAGAGTGAGATTTTATTCCAATAAAATTTAACAGAACAAATTTCTTTATTAAGACAGTTCAGTTTCAAATTTTTGTCTGTAGTGCTTGTAAAATTGTCGAAAATAATCTTAAAATAACAAAAGTATTATAAAAAAATAAGTCAATTCCTTCTTAGGTAAGAAAATTTTATTTTAGTTACTTTTTATCAAATAATTATAGTTAATATAAATATGTGTATACATATGAAGAATCACAACATTAAGTGACAATTAATTTTTATTAATTATCATTAAAGTATTGCAATGCTATCCAAAACAAATGTGTTTCAAATTTCAGTTCAACTGAATGTTTTAAAATGTGAGAAAAAACCTTTTTAATTTTGGACACAAGTCGCCAAAATGGTCACTATGTCGCCAAAAATGATGCCAACATGGATGTATTTATAATTATAAGAATAATTACTTTTAATCAATTAATTTTTATTAATTAAATTCTGTATTGTCAACCAAAATAATCATGTATATAAAATTTTAGCTCAATCGAGGGCTTTAAAATGTATTTTACTAATGATTGAAAATTTGAACATAAATAAATATTGAGAAAGTTTGAACTAATAGTAGGAATTGAAAAAAAAACGTAGGTAATCAACTACATACTTAACAAATACAGAGCATTCAGAATAGATCACAGAAGTGGTACCCTGATCTGTGTATGTTTGCAAAATTAAAATTCTTCGAATTCGAAATGCTCAGAAAATATTTCAGACTCTTTTTAAAACTTTAAAAATCGTCAAGCGTATTTGATAAAAACAAAAAAAAAATATTGAAAATGAAATAATTAAAAAGTACACACATTTCAGTCGAAATTTCTTTTGGAACAACTTCTTTCATTTGTTTTTGATAGTAGATGTAAATACGAAAATTCCGCCAAAATACTCAGTCGAATCAAACACGTGGCTATTTGTTTTGTATATCATCACGTGATTATGACGTCAGGTGTATCGAGTCCATTCCGTGAAAAATTTACCTTTTGAAGTATAGAAAATGGTCCGAAAAAAAAAAGGAATTGAAGTTCGAAAGAGTAATTTTAAAGATATTAATAAAAAATTCAGTAAAATCTCGGCTTCTGAACATAAAAAATTGAAGGTATTTTAATAAGTAAAAATTGATACCCGAAGATCAACAATAAAAAATTATTTTAAAAAATAGGAAATTAAAAATATTTCGAAAAGAAGAAATCGAAGTTCGATGGAGAAAACTGAAATTTTTAAAACGTTAAGAACAAATTAATGAAAAATTCAGCTTCTAAAAATAGAAATTAAGGACATTCTAATATAAAAAAGATTGATATCCAAACGACAAAAATGGAAATTTCTTTTTAACTACTGAAAAATAGAAAATTAAGAATATTCTGAAAAGAAGGAATCGATGTTCGAAGGAGAAAAAGTAACAAATTCCTGTATGATGAAATTATTAAACACATTCTAAAATTACTCAAATGACTTATGCTAAACCACGTACTATTCTTCTGGTAAACAATAAACGGTTATCGCACATATTCGAACAACAGCAAAGTATGGACGAAATGGTGTCGGTCGTAATCACTCGTATTTAGTTAATGGGGTTGCTGAAACTAACGTAATTAACAGAAATTACTAATTGCAGATACCTAACGGTCTCTTATTTTTAAAGAATGTAAAAGAAGGGTAGCTAGCTTGGCGACTAAAAAAGCTAAAAAACCAGGGGTACACTATAATGTGCGATTTATGAATGGAACGTGTGGAGAATTATAAGTACATTCCCTTTAAAAATTATTTTCTAAAGAACATTTAGCTGTAATTCAAATTTTTTTTAAAAAATGAACCCATTTGATGAAGAACAGATATTCTAACATACTTCTAACAATTTATCGGAAAAATGTCTTTGTGTGTGTAATGAAATTACGGAAAATATAAACCCATGACGAATTATCATGAAAAAATGAACATATTTATATATATTGTCGTGACTCAGTCCTATTTTGGACCCCGTTCACACCGTGGGAGGAAACATATCATCACCAACAAAAGCCATAGTAATAATTATTTATTCTGGACTGACAACACATAAACAAGCACAAGTTTAATTATAAGTGGACACCTCGGAGTGATTCTCTAATACCTAGATTAAACCTGATACTTAAATGTGTTAAAGACAATGACTTTATAATGAATGTTAACATGTGTATTTATAGTTTTTCTTATGTAAGGAGTCTTCTAGCTCTAGCCGTCTTGTGTGCAGGTTGTAATTTAAGTCTGCGATAATTCTCGTATTCCGTAAATAATAAAAACTTAAACAGGTTATGGGTACCAGCACAAGCTTTAACTGTGCTTGAAGTATCAAAGATTATGAGTCTTTTACGATAGAAAAGGCTGAAAGAACTTTATTTCTTGGAAGCAGCAAGTCGCGGCAAAGTTTCGCCGATCGGCAATTTGGCGGGAAGATAGCGTGATTGCGCCGCCATTTTGAAGAGATCGAGGAAGAAACAGAAGATGACCGTTGTTGCTTAGCCTAGAAATATTTAAACAAATTATTTAAGAAACCTGAAAATCTGAATTTCTAGAAAGGAAATAAGTATGGATTTCAGTCGTCATATTAAGCCTTTGACCGGAGAAACAGATTGGCCGATGTGGAAACGGAAGATACGAGACCTACTCGATTACCACGAAGGAGCGATCGAGATTATAGATGGCAAGCTGAAAAGGCCAGAATCCATAGATACTGATGCTCAAGAATCTGTAAGAAAACAGTATAAAGAACGCTGCGATTTGTACAGAAAAGCAAATAGTTATGCAAAATCAATGATCGCAAGTACTGTCACTGATGCTGTGTATCAGAAGATTATGGACAAGGAAACTGCCTTTGATGCGTGGGAATCATTAAAGCAGCAGTTTCAAGCAACTTCAAAAGATCAGTTGTTTAAAATTTATACAGAGTTTTTTGCATTCAGCTGGGTTCCAGAAGAGGATGTCTCAACACATATTGCAAAGCTAAGAAGTCTTTGGAATGAACTGAATAATGGACTTGAGGCTAGAGAGGACAGCAAGTTGCCAGATTTGATGTTAGTATGTAAAGTATTACATATTTTGCCTTATCAGTTTGAAACCTTTAAATCCAG
Organism: Trichonephila clavata; assembly: GCA_019973975.1. Taxonomy (NCBI): domain Eukaryota; kingdom Metazoa; phylum Arthropoda; class Arachnida; order Araneae; family Nephilidae; genus Trichonephila; species Trichonephila clavata. The sequence continues at coordinate 9,702 of BMAO01019232.1, forward strand.
TTGGATGTTGTTAGCTGGAGATGACAAAAAGTCATTTGAAGAATTAACAGTGCAGCTCTGTATGTTCGAAAGAAATTTTACCAAAGTGGAAGACAGTAGCAAAAAAGCCCAGGAAGCCGTAATAGCTACAAAATCAGAAAGACCCAGACAAGAGAGCAAATTTAAGTTCAAATCAAGAGAAGAAGATAGTTGCAATTACTGTAAGCGAAAAGGACATTGGGTAAAAGACTGCAGAAAATGGATTTCAGATGGAAGACCACCAAAGAATAAATTGAGTAGAATTAAACATACTTACAATAAACACTATAAAATTAATTAATTTTTCACTGCATATACAAATCTAGAAATATACAATAATACTGGATTAGACATGAACAAAATACAATTACAAAAAATATAAAAAAACAAGAATGTTCCTATAGTTCAGGTGAATGAATTATATATAGATTTCAGTCATTCAAATCCAGTTCAAGTTTGTAGAGTAACTGAATAGGTCGCTTAATAACACCAGACGAAGTCTGCACAGCACACGAACGCACTTTACTGTCTCTGCCGTAAAAGAGTTCTCTTATTACTCCGCATTTCCACAAAGGTTTTGGCATTTTGTCTTCATGAAGTAGGACATCTCCGATTTTAAATTTGGAAGGTGTAGCAATTGTGTTAGTAAAATTAGCGGATCGAAGCTCCAGCAGATATTCTTTCCGCCAACGTCTCCAGAAATGGTTTATAACTTGTTCTTTGTATTTGAACATTTTTGTCAAAATTTTCTTATTTGACTCGGGATCTTTGGTTGATTGGATGTCCGGCAAGGAATTCAAACGTTTGCCAATCAAGAAATGTGAGGGAGTCAGTGGAAGTGGTTCTTCATTTTCTTCGTAAAGGAAAGTTAAAGGACGACTATTAATTACTGCTTCAATTTCCCTTAATGTAGTTTGAATCTCCTCGTAATTAAGGCAAGATCTTCCTAAGATTTTTTTCAATGGTGTTTTAACAGAACGCACCATTCGTTCTCAAAAACCTCCCCACCAACTGGCTCTGGGAATAATAAACTTCCAAATAATTTTATTTTCAGTAAAGTATTGCTGTAATTTAGATTTAGAGATTCGACTCCACACTTCATTTAAAATTTTATTAGCTTTGATAAACGATTTAGCATTATCACTATAGATCGTTTTACAAAGTCCTCTGCGAGATATGAATCTTTTAAAGGATAAAAGAAATGTTTCGGTGCTTAAACTCGTAGCTACCTCAAGATGGATACGCTCTGGTGACAGCGCAAGTAAATAAAACAATGTAAGCCTTTTCTGAGCCTGTCCTTGTTTTAATATAAACAGGACCGGCAAAGTCAACTGCACAGATGAGGAAAGGGGGAGATTCAACTGTTCTATCCTTCGGTAAAGGTGCAATTTCTTGTTTTCCAGGGGAAGCATCAATTTTTTTGCAAATTATACAATTTTTTAGAACCGATTTTACACTTTTTCTGCCTTTAATTATGAAATATTTTTCTCGAAGATGTGCTAAAGTACTAGCGATTCCAAAGTGTAAAACCCTTTTATGAGCATACTGAATTAATAAAATAGTAAATTTTTCTCCATTTGGAAGTATCCATGGATGTTTTTTCTTTTGAGAAAATTCAGAGAATTGCAGTCTTCCAGTTACGACTAACAAACCGTTTTCATCTAATTTTGGATTCAGACTATATAGCTTTGAATCTTTTTCGATAGATTTTTCACGAATGAATCAATTTCCTGATTAAAAATAAATCGCTGTGTCTGTTTTATCCAATAGAGTTCTGCTTTTTCGATTTCTGGAGCTGTAAGCTCACCTGAAATTTTAGTTTTTCTTTTTTCTATATTATTAAGAAATCTTAATACCCAGGCTGTAATGTTATATACCTTTTGAAGATTACTAAAATTTTCTAAGTTTAGCAAAGATTCTGAAACTTTATTAATTGCACAAGATAACTGTGCGGAAGTCACCGTAGATCTTTTTTTTTATCAAAGATCAAAAATTTATCAAATTCAATATTTTAAAATTTTGGCCATTTTTCCATTGACATTGACAACCTTTCTGGACCATTAAGCCATAATTTATTTTCTGTGAGATTAATTAGCTTTTCTCCTCTAGTTAACAAATCACTAGGATTATCTTTTCCGGAAATATAATTCCAAATTTCTGGATCAGTTAAAGATTGAATTTCAATCACCCTATTTGCCACAAATGGCTTCCAATTTAGTGCTGAGCCTTTAATCCAATGGAATGTAATAGTGGAATCTGACCACATATAGATATTTAAATTTTGAGAGTTAAATAATTTCTTTAAGTATTTATACATCCTTGCAGCTATCATAGCCCCCATAAGCCCGAGACGAGGTATAGTTAAACGTTTTATAGGGGAAACTCTACATTTTGCCCAAACAAGACTGATCAGAATTTTGTTATCCCTTGTAACATTTCGGAAATAAGCGACAGACCATAAGCTTTAGGACTAGCATCAGAAAAAATATGAATTTGAGTCGTGTCAGATAATTCTATACCCTTTGGAAAATATTTACGGGGCACCTGAAATTTACTTAAATGTTCGATTTCCGAGCACCAATTTTCCCATGCATCTTTTAGATCCTTGGGTAAATTATCATCCCATTGTAAACTCTTTTGCCATGTTTCCTGCAACAACATTTTCATACCAATAGAAAAAGGAGCTATAAATCCAATGCGATCAAAGATCTTTAACATAGCTTTTAGCACTAATCTTTTTGTTGGATTAAATTTCCAATCATCGGGAAAGGATTGCACATCAAAACGCAAAACATCAGAATTTGTATCCCATAGAATTCCCAGAACTTTTAAAGAATCATTCGAATTTTGAAAGTTAGATAATTTATTTTCCTCCCACATATGTCTAAGATTTTCCGAATTAGTATGAAATTTTCTAAAGTGCATTCCAGCTTCTTTAAAAATATTTGAAGCTGTCATTGTTATATAAAAAGCTTCATCGTCTGATTTTGAACCAGCAATAAAATCATCTACATACAAAGAAGTATCCAAAATCTTTACTTCTTCTGGATGATCATTATATTTTCAGATATGATGTTTAATTGTTTCCGCCAAGATAAAAGGGCTGCAGGTAACGCCAAAGGGAGCACGCGTAAATCTTAAAATTTTGAAATTGTCCTTTTCATCACTAAACCATAAAATTTTTAAATAATCACGATCCTCTTCTTTAATCCCAATTTGTAAAAACGCCTTCTCTAAATCAGCACAAAATGCAATATTGAATGTTCTTAAATTAATTATCATATCAAGAATATTTGGATTTAAATTTGGACCCGGATGCAAACAGTTATTCAATGAATTTAAAGGTTTTTCGTTTGAAGATGCATCGTATACCATTCTAACTTTTGTCGTTAATTTATCGTCTCTTAATACCGGTCTATGAGGCATAAAATAGCCATTTTCAATTAATTTATTTGAACATTGTTCAACAACCCCATTAGTTTGTTGTTCTAACACAATCTCTTTATAATTTTTAGATAAAGCACTATCTTTTTCGAACTTACGAATTAAATCATCAAAACGCCTTTTCGCAATTCTAAAATTACTTCCCAATTTCTTTTTATCATCTTTCCACAATAATCCTGTTTCATATATTTTATTTACAAACTTTATATTATTTTCAAATTTGTTTAAAATTTCCCCGTCTAATTCTGAAATTTTATCTTCAACATGTCTAATTCCTAAGGACTCCAAATCCCACAAACAGGTCAAATCCTCCCGAACAGCATTTAAAGCCGAAAGATTCAAAACAGCTGCATTTTTCATTTTGTTTCCACCCTCTTCAAAAGTCCCGCAAAGAGAATACCCAAATGACGAATCACATAAAAAGAGCGAGTTTGTAATTTTCTCCACTGGTCTGTCACACGAAACCTGGTAAAAGTAGTCAGCCCCTAACAAAATATCCACTTCTCGGGGGCGAGAACCCTTCGCATCCGGTAAGTAATATGACGCGAGCTTCACTTTAATGTCTTGGGTCAAGCGAGGGAGTGAAATGGTTACGTTAGAAATAACATCTGTGACGAGCGCCTCGATTACTATGAAACGAGATTTATCTTTTAAGTTGCATAATCTCAATTAAGTTAGGCCAAATGCTTTAGTTTGAGGCTTAATAGATGCAAAGGAAAAGATTTGTAAATTTTCCTGTCGAATAATTGGAGCTTTCAATTTTGATACTAATTTACTAGTAACAAAAGTTCTCTGACTTCCTACATCGAACAAAAGTAATGAAGTTTGAGAGTTGCGTTCACATTCTACATTTACATATATTGTCTGTAATACAACTTCTTTATTACAAACATCTTTTTTATCTATTTTACAATGCGATACTGCTGTAGTAGCAAGGGGAGCGTCAGAATTACTTTCTTTAGGTAGCGTAGACTCATTCGTTAATTTATTTAAACAAATTGATGTATTATGGAAATTACCGTGACAAATTTTACAAGGAGTTAATTTAAATTTACACTTTGATGATACGTGAAATTTTCTAAAACATACATAACAGCGGCCTTCTTTACGCAATTTCTCACGTTTTTCAGGAATTGATAGAACTTTACATGATATTGAATCATGTTCATAATTATCACAAAACACACAAGCATTCCTTGCATTAGTTGTTAATGCCGAAGCAGTAGGAGTCCCTCGCCTAAAATTGGAATATTTTGGGGAATGTTTAAAATTTCCCTTTTTAGAGCTAATTATCTGCGGATCAGAATTTTGCATACTCAACGTATCTTCTCGCGATTCAGTTTCTTTTTTAAGGAATAAAAGAAGCTCTTCTACGTTAAATGTTTCATAATTTAATCGTTTCCAATTAAAGTCGAGAGCAATTTCGGAAGGTATTAATTTTAATATAATAGGACAAAGTAAACGTCCGTAACTTTCAGCCACTACACCTAGAGAATTTAAATTTCTTATTTGAATCTCACAGCTATCATAAAGCTCTCGCAATTCTTTAATATTAGATGCACTTTTAACTTGTTTTAAATTTAACAATTTAGTCATATGAGCGTTAACAACAAGATCGTGACGCCCAAATCGGTTTTTTAATAACTCAACAGCTGTTTTATAATTCTCTTCAGAAAGAGAAAACCCAGCTACAACATTATATGCACTAGCTCCAAGTAGAGATTTTAAATACGAAAATTTATCAATATGAGTTAAATTTGGATTGTTATCAATGGCATTAGAAAATTGGGCCCAAAATTCAAGCCAAGTGCTACTATCACCGTAAAACTTTTGTATTGTAAGTTTAGGTAATTTCATGTAACATTCAGAATTTAAATTACAAGATAGAGAATCATTTTTTAAAAGAGCACTTTGTAATAATGTACTTTGATTATCAACATTTCGTTCATTCAAAAATTTTGTTATTTTATATCGTGATTCAATTATTCTCTCACTGTAATTCTCTGAATTCTCGATTTCGTTTTCAAATTCAGTATCGGGAATTCCATCTTGTATATCTGAATTTAATTTCTTTAGAGTCTCATATTTCTCATTTAACTGATCTTTACAAATACTTAGAAGATCAAATTTTTTTTCTAATGATATTGTTTCATCCAGAAGAGCCGTTTCGACTTTATTAAATAATTCAGTGGTTTGCATACGCATACCTGCACGCTTCCTCTTCAATGTTTCAAGATTACTTGTCATTTTTTTAAATTTAATTATTTCACTCAGCTTATTTATTTATTATTAATAATATTGTTAATAAAACAATCAGATGAGTTCAAGAAATCAAATAAATCAATTCAATAAATATAAGATAATCTGAGCTTACCTCAGTATCTTTCAAATCATCAAATCCTGTCTCGGACGCCAGAAATATAAAATCAGGATTTCTTCGGTTTTTGCAGATTCGTTTTAATTAGTCAATATTCAAAAAATTCTTATTCAATAATAACTCAATTAAAGTTAAAAACAAAATAACTTTAATGATCCATTAATTACCAATTGGAGCTGGTTATAGCGCCAGCCACTCGCTTCAAAGGATTTCATACATCTAATAAGCAAAACACTTTTGTACAAAAACAAGGGGGAGGGTTAGAACAATTTTCTGGTGTAAAGAAGCATCGCCAAAGAGTCGATAAACTGGGGTTTTAACAGGGCGATAATCACTGGAGCGACACATTAACAGATGCCAGAATAAGCAGCAGCGCATCTAAATTACGAGAGCTATTCGCCATTATATTGGTTTTCTGCAATGTCTATAACCCCTCAGAGTTATGGGACAAGTTCCAGGATCATTTGATGGAAGATTATGTAAGAGACTTTCAACGGCATTACCCAGATGCAGACATAAATGCTCATTTAGAAAACTTTAGTAATCGTGCTTTGCTTGCGTTACAGGACGTTCTTCTTTCCAACGATCTCGCAGTAGTCTCTTTTGGCCTCTCGCGTAGGGAACTTGAGAATAATACTAACAAAATCTTAAGTTTAGTCGATTCTAAGCTTTCCGAGCTTAATTTGTCAATAGCAACCGCCAAAACCGTTTCTGTTGTTTTCCGATGTCCCTTTCTTCAATGCGGTGGCTTTCGTGGGAGCTCGACCTTCAGGAGAAATCCTATTTTTAAATTTGGTCCAAATTCCATCCATATCGCCAAGTCGTACAAATACTTGGATGTCCACATAGACAATCTCTTATCTTGGACTCCCCATATTAATTCCATCAAAGATAAGATTCTCTTGATTTCCTCCAACTTTCATCGTGTTTCCAAAAATTTCAATCACCAGCATATTTCCCTAATGAAACTTTAGTATAATTCTGTAGCACAACCAATCATCTCTTACGGAGCAGGAGTATGGGGTGGTTCCTGACCTCTGTCCAGATACAAAAACTTAAATCCATTCAGAGGATTTACTTATTAAAAATTACCAAAGCTTATAAAACCTCTCCTACAGATGCTCTTAATATAATATCGGGGATTCCCCCCATTCATATTATTATTATTCGCTCTCTCTACTTTAAGTTCCAAATTTGGAACAACAGGAACGATCTCCTTCCAGGTCTTATCCCAGCTTCGAAATTGGACTCTTATATTTCTCTTCATCAGGTCCCTCCGGATTTTCTTTCCTTCCCTATCAATACTTTCGAGGGCCCATCTGAGTGGGAAGTGTACAGTGACGGTTCCAAAATCGGTTCCAAGGTTGGTTTCGCCGTGTGTATTTTTTATCGGGGCTCTCCCTTTAAAACGTATCTTTTTAAAATTCAAAATTTCAATTCTGTTTTTCAGGCAGAGTTCTCTGCCATCGGCCTCTCTGTCTGTTGGGCAGTTCATCATAATACTAAAATTCACATTTATACTGATAGTTTCTCCTCTATTCTCTTTCTTAATAATCTTACAAATAAATCCAGTTATCTCAATTCTATTAAACTTAAATTGTTTCAATTCCGGAACTATTACAATCTTTATTGGGTCAAAGCTCATAACAATACCATCTATAATGATTACGCCGATTTTTGTGCAAAAAAAGGCTGTTTATGATAGTGAAGTGTTTTCGGTCCCTGCTCCTCGCTCCTACAGTCGGTCGAATAAATAGTTGAGCACCGTGACCCTTTCAAAAAATGATTGAAAATGGAAAACGACCCTTTTTGAGTATCCCCTCAAAGCGTCTTGAACTTCTCTTCAATATCCATATCGAAACTTTTTTCAAATTCCTCCGAAAAATATTTTTGATGGAGGCGAGAAAATTTTTCAGCCCATCCCAGACGAATGATTTAAAACGGGGGGGGGGGAGGATCCACAAATGAAATGGAGACATGTCAGGGGGCGATACACAAATGAAATGGAGACATGTCAAGCTTGGTGAAAGCAGCGACCCATGAAATGTAGACAATGCAACGTTGGTATGTCGAGAAGAGACAGAATCATTCCAATATGGGTGTGTATCTTGTTAGAAAATTGGGGACGACCCATCTCACGACTTTATAATCTTGGCGTGTCTAGGAAACACGGAGGACTCAACTGGCAGCCAGCAGGCGAGTCCAATTTTTTTGTGTCAAGTTTTTAAAAAGATGCATTCCAATCTTGGTGGATAATTTGGCCCGAAAAAAAGGGGACCCAGTCGACATGCGACTCGGTCCCCCAATTTTCGGATTTTTGAAGATTTTGGCTAAAAACATTTACCGATAAGACTTGCAGAATCTGCGAATTTCCAACATTACGCCAAATCCTGAAAGTCTTAACGAAAAACATTTAGCATTTACCTGTTGCCATGGAAATTCTTTTTTCCGTCAAAACTGCCAGATTTGAAATATTCAATACCAACCCAAACCTGACAGTTTTAACCAAAAACAAAATTTCTAAACTCTTGACTGCATTCAGAAGCACTCTGATTTCTGGCTGCTAGCTGCTCGCCTTTTATATATTCTAGTGGGGTCACGTGAAACGATTTCTATTGGTTGACGCTTTTCAACCTTGACACTAATCTTTAACGTATCTTTGTGCATCTTTTTAACACAAGTTTTAAAAGAGAAGCCCTCCAACGTTGGCACCTTCCTTAACCCAAAAAAAGGGGGACCGAGTCGACACAAGAGTCGACTCGGTCCCCCTTTTTCTGGGCCCATGGGCATTTTTACAGTTCAATATTTACAGTTTAGTCCAATATTTACAGTCCAATATTTACAGTTCCATATTTTAATTTTTCTCACTTACTCTACCAGATCAGCCATCTGTCTGTTGCATTCGGCGTGCAGCTTTTTAAAGTTTTGCAGGTATCTGGCAAAACGGTATGACTTTACCATAGTGCACTCGGAAATGTCAGAATATTCATGCACCTCATCGTGCAGGTGATCTGGTAGAGCACGATCGTTCAAGTCCTGAAACTTTGGCAAAGTTTCCAAATTTATTGTAAAGATCCCCAGCTGCTCAAAAATTTTACGCTGGTCCGACCCTTTGACAACGATGAGTCCCTGATTTCCTTGCGCCAGGTGGCAAAATTTGCCCCTGACGCAAAAGGACAGGTATTCCAGTGGCACAGATCCAGGGATGTGGCTCTTCAAACTGAGGCGCTCGTTAATAAAACGGTTGGCCCGACAGTCTTTCGAGGTGGTAATTAGGTTGCAGTGATCCACCGTAATACAAAGTACTTCTGGGTCCTTTCCATCCTCCGGAATCGTGGCGATGGACAATTCTATTGGTACAGGCTTGCCTCCATGATGAAATACATTAGCATGGGCGAAGAAGGCTAGTTGAGACATGTTGCTTTGAGAGAACTCTGAGAGAGAATGTCTCTGTCTGCTGATGTCTCGCCTTTTATACTCTTTAGGGTCACGTGAATCGATTCCTATTGGCTGATACTCTCCAATCTATTGGCTGATACTCTCCAACATTGAAACACTATCCATATCATGAGGCATCTATTGGATTACTGATCCAACATTGAAACACTATCCATATCATGAGATATCTATTGGGTGATTCTATCCAACAGGACCATGCAAAAACTACACTCGCCATCAGGCACCTTTCGATTGATTCTATCCATCCTTGGTAGAAATCTTGTGGCCTCTTTTTAGTACAAGTTTTTAAAAGAGATGCTCTCCAACGTTGGCACCTTCCTTAATCCAAAAAAAGGGGGGCCGAGTCGACACAAAAGTCGACTCGGTCCCCCTTTTTTTGGGCCCCATGAGCATTTTTTTTACTCTACCAAAGCTAAAACTTTGGAGCTCCATTCCGCCTGCAGCTTGTTGAACTGCTGCAGGTATTTTGCAAATTGAAACGATTTCAGCATGGTGCAATGAGACACGTCCCCTTCTTCGTGGAGGTCATCATGCATGGGGTTGGGAAAGGTTCCATCACAAAGGGTGTTGAATTTGGGCAGCATCTCCAGAGCCATGGTGGAGAGTCCCAACTCTTTGAATGTTTTTTGTTGCTTTGGGCTTTTGACTACGATGAGGCCTTTTCTTCCTTGGGACAGCTGGTCAAACATGCCCCTCACGCAATATCGCAACCATTGCGCCGGCACACTCTTGGGCAGCGGGCGTACCAGACGAAGACGGGCGTTTTTGCAGGCATTGGAACGCATGTCTTTGGGCGTGGAGGTCAGGTCCTCGTGGTTCACCGTAATGCAGAGCACTTCGGGATCACTGCCATCCCTGGGAATGGTGGCAATCGATAGCTCGATGGGCACTGGTTTGCCCAGGTGGTGCAACACGCTGGCATGGGCAAAATAGGTGGGTTGATTCGACATGTTGCTGAGAGAGAATGATTCTGCTGGCTAGAGGCTGGCGTTATATATGCTCGAGGAGCGTGACGTCAACTGGCATTCCATGTGCCAAGACCTTTTGATGCGAGCGCTCCACGTGTTTTTCCAAAGCCCGTTTCCAAGGTTGGGCATCAGCAGACGCCAAGGGAGGTGTTTATCTCGATGCATTTCCCAATCATCCAACCACGTTAATAATGTCACGTACACATCCACCAAACGCGTGTATTGCGTGAGATTCAACGCGTACGCCTCCTTATTGTGGGGTTGATACGCGTCCCAAACTCGGCGAGACGGGGGACGACCCAATTGAAAAAATCTCAACTCGACTCCTGGATCCCACGTCAAATCCAAATGACTCGTAAACACGACCACTGTTTTTCCAAACGACCGAGGAACGTGCACACCAAAATTGGGCTCAAAAATAATGGTGTAAGGATAGTCTTGCTCGAAATATGTAACTCGATCCGGCCACCGACCCAGATTTCCAAAAACAATCGTAGTGCGAGAACGACACTGGTCCAATAAATTTTGTACCGAAACCATTTTTTCTTACATCCTCTTGTGTAATGTGTCAAGGTTGGTATTTTTTTGGACAAAAAAATCAGACTTGTTTCCATAAAACAATCTTTTTTATTTACAAAAAATTATGTACAAAACAATCATTATTTACAATATATTACATACACAACTGCCAAGATTTATTTGCAACACAAATTTAGAGGTTCTGTCACTTTAAACCCAACAGTGTATCTTTTCATAGGGTTCATTCTGGGCATTGTCAAATCCAGGGGTGCTTCCGGCTGTTCCATGGCCAACCCCGCTTCAAAATGGTCCAAAAACGATATAATGTCATTATTTGGATCAAAGAGGGAAGGCACCGTTTGAATCAGCTGGGGTTCTTGTGCATGGGCTGGGGGTGCTTCCATCCGTTGTTCAGGCACCAAGCAGTCTCCAAATACGTTTGACATTAAATGGTCAAACGAAGTCTCCACAGGGGGATCTGGAAACTGGATCTGCTGAGGTGGTTGAGCATTAGGTGGATCTGCTGAGGTGGTTCTAGAGATTGGACAGGTGGATCTGGAAATTGAATCTGCACAGGTGGTTGAGACACAGGTGGATCTGGAAAATGGATCTGCTGAGGTGGTTGAGACACAGGCGAATCTGATAATTGGATCTGCACAGGTGGTTGAGACACAGGTGAATCTGATAATTGAATCTTCTGAGGTGGTTGAGACACAGGTGAATCTGACAAACGAATCTTTTGAGGTGGAATGGACACGGGTTGAGGAGCAGCCAAGGCAGGTCTGGCAATCATTACAGGGGGTCGCACGACCGGTGTAACAAGTGTTTTGTGGGATTTTTTTGGAATCCTAAAATGTTTCTTGAAGAGAGGATACACCTCTTCCTCCAAAGGTCGCTTGCTCGTCTCACCATGAGCCGGGGTCGGAGGAGGCAGTTTGTAGGCTTTTTGGTCATATCGGTTCACCTTTCGGAAATCCCCCAGGTTGAATCCACTCTGAACGAGTTGAGGAAGAATGGTTTCGGGAATAATGTCCACCCCAAATACGGTCTTTTGCACTGTGAGTAAAATATAATGAGTTCCTGCCGGGATGGGATACGCCGTATGGGGCTCCAACACTTTGCGATGATAGAGCATTTGGTCAAATGGCTCAAAACTCCTCCTATACAGATTGAGTTTGCTTTGATGCTTTAAACTGGAGGAGGGCAGTTCGTACATTAGCATGGGCACATGGGTTGTTTGGATCAAATGAATCTCTCCCGGTTTCACGGTGCGAAATCCAAAGGTAAATCCAGTTTTTACGATAAACATGTTTTGGTGCATGAATCCCATCCGTTTGTCCGTATTCTTCAGCGGTCGATCGGGATTTCTCATTAAGCCTTGCGACACCTTATCCCACGTCATCTCATCGGGTTCAAAGGGATTTTGGATCCTCGCCGCCAACACGGCCCGCTTGAAATTGTCCATATACGATCGTCTGCAATGCCAACTATCGTTACAAAACATGACAAACACACGTTTCGTGGCCATCTCCTGATACAGGATGAATGCTTTGACCAGGCCCTGTCGAGCTGCATATTCCAACGTCTCGATTTTCTCAGGTAAGGTCACTGGTACCACGGTGGTGGATAGGTGCTCTGGGAAGGCATCGATTGCGTCCATGCTGCTGGCGAGTCGAGAGACGACTGATTTGAAGCGTCCCAACGAGCTCTCCTTTTATACGTTTCAGACAGGATGTGGGCGGAGCTTGCAGTCACCAATCTTGCTCACGAATGAAAAATGGGATTGATGGGTTGATGCAAGATGGCGCACATGCCTTGCACGGCTACCCAACGATGACAATGTATTTCGTTACAAAAGGGACATTCCCCCCTGTTTCGTTCGTTGGCATTTAACAGCATCACAGGGATCGTTTTGAACGGACTGGCTGAGCTCCAACTCGCTTGAATTTCTTTAAATTTGAGCTTGGATTGATGATCCGTCACACAAATGGTACCGACATTGAGGTAATGCAAATATTTAAATAGTTCGTTGGGACATTGCCGATCCAAGGCATACGAGACGACACCGTTGGTGAGCGTGAATCCCTCGTCTCGGAGACACAACACGGCCAAACCTTGGCTGTGGAAAAACACTTGAGCCGACACATGAGACGTGGGAATCAATCGATGGGCATACGGGGGTCGCCTGGGTCTAAAATCAGGTCTACGATAGGGTGGTCTGAAATCGGGTCTGCGATACAACCTAGGATCTCGGGGACCATTCTCGTTTCGTCGAAAATCTCGTTGAATGATGGAAGCTACCTTTCTCACAGGTGAATCTGCCCGTCGCTTTGGTGAATTTGACCTTTGCCTTGGGGAATCCATCTTTCGCTTTGAGGAATCCATCTTTTTTACAGGTGAATTTGACCTTTGCCTTGGTGAATCCATCTTTCGCACAGGTGTAGCTATCGTATGCACAGGTGAAGCTACCTTCCGAATAGGAGAAGAAACAATTGGTTCAGGTGCAACAGGTGAAGCTACCTTCCGAATAGGAGAAGAAACAATGGGTTCAGGTGCAACAGGTGATTCCACGGAATCAGAGGATTCTTGAAATTCCATTCGTTGTCGAGACTCAATGAACTGTTCAGGTACCATCTGTGGTTCAGGTAAAGATTCATAAATCATGGATTCCTCTTGAAATGGCTCATGGGATGGAGAAGCCACTGGAGTGGGTGGTAAAGGTGAAACAGGTGCTGGTAAATTGAACATGTCAATCAAATCATCATACTCTGGAGAAGAATCCATTGTGAACGATTGAGTAGGATGAGACGCGTGCAGTATTTGTACTCGTCTCTCAAAAAATATTGAAGGCTTAAAAAAAAAATTTTTTTTAATTTTTTTTTTACGTTGGCAAGTTTTTGAATAAGGTTGGAAAACCTTTTGAACAAGGGTTCTCCAAACATGATCTAAAGTAGAATGATTACGAGAGAACGTTGGCAGGTCGTGGTAACCTTGGTACTCTTTTCCATCGCCATGGGTTAATCATTTTGAGCTTTCGTTGGCTCTGTATCATTCTTTTCAATATTTTATCTACGACCAATGTACTTTGCAATTTATTTTTCAATGTATTCATTTCTGTGTTTAACTCGTGTTCTTTGGCTTTCCACTCGTTTTCTTTGGTTTCCCATATTTTATTTTCAACTAATGTATTTTCCAATTTAAATTTTAATATCATTATTTCAGCGTTCAACACATTTTCTTTTGTTTTCAACACGTCCTTTTCCTCTTTCAACAAGTCTCTTTCCTCTTTCAATATGTCTCTTTCCTCTTTAAATATGTCTCTATCCCTTTGAATGAGATCGCATTTCGCATTCATCTCGCTGAGTTTGGACCTTAACAAGACTTTTTGGTCCATGGCCCACTCTTGCTTTATCTTTTTAATTTCATTCATCATGTTTTGTTGTTTGCGGGACAATACATACATTTCGTCTCGGATCCGTTGAAAGAAACATTCACCCCCCTGGTTTTCCTCCTTTAAATACAATTTTGTGTTACCGTAGAGCGTCACGTACAGAGGAGTCTCTTCCCTTGTCACCTGGTATTGGAAAGGAAACACGCAATTTAAAAATTTCCATCCCGTCACGTGAATCGGTACATTCCATTTCAAATGACCCCACCCGTCTGGTAAACATTTGGTCACCTTGTCCCAACTGGCCACATTTTTATTTCCAAGTTGTTCCAGCAGTAATCTTTCTATTCCTCCTGGAAAAAGCGTACAGAGAAAGGCAATACTATGCGCGTGCAGGGGTCGATTCATGTGGAAATGGGACCATTGTTCCGGATTCATTAATTTTTCGGGAATTTTACCCCCGTCACACGACGATTTAGGTTGGCTCACGTACACAATGGTCCGAACCAAATGAAAGGCACTCTGAATCTTGACACATTTCTTGGCCCGACCAGCAGAGGGAAATTCATAGCGAACTTTACCCTTCCAAATCTCTTCAAACGCACTTTCTTGCTCACACGCCAAAATCATGTGTCGATGCTGTATTTTACCCCTCTCTGTCTCTAATCCATCGCAGAGACACCAAAAGGGTAAAATGACAAATTGATTCCGAATCATTTCCATTTCTTTACAAAACGTATCAAAAATGTTGTGTTTGACCATAATGTGAAACCATACCCAATCTCCTTTCAAGTAGCGCTGAATAATCCCCCACACATCTTTGCCCAAGCCATTGTCAAATTTTATTCCCTCTTCCCATAAGTCGGGTTTCTCAAAGATTGAATCATAAAAATTGTCCCTCAATCTGGGACGACCGTACATTTCACGAGGTATCGGTTGAAAGTACCTACACCCACATACTTCTGGCACCCTTTCCTCTTCTTCCGTCTCCTCCTCATCGTCCGAGAATACCCAGACATCTTTGGCTTCGTTTGCAAAACGTTTCAAGCACGATAAAACGTGATTTATGTGGTCGGGATGATTCTTTTCTCCATGATTCCAGTGTTTTTTTCCAAAACAAAACACGCATTGCTTGCGAAAATTTAAAGAATGTTTCTCGGATGCATGTTTGTAATAAAAATGACCCAATGTCATTTGCTCATGACAGTTGGGGCAAACTACTAGAGTGCTTGAAAGTGTCTTGAGATGCCTAAAAAAGGTTCTGTCTGACATTTCAAAAGAATGTGTAACATCTCAAACGTCATGTAATACCTCGAGTGTCAACCTTTTATAAAATCACTAAAAAAAAAAAAAAACAATTTTTTTTTTTTTTGCATTGAAAGTTTTTGACATTTGAATGTTACTTGCATCGAAAAGTTTTTGACATTTAATTTTCCTTGCATCGAAAGTTTTTGAC